>VXBL01009308.1:126618-141057 GCA_013400195.1 Aramus guarauna
TCCGTGGCCTGTGAACTTTAATTCTTTCCTGAATAAATATAAAATAGATAAAATTTCTGAAAAATAGAAAACCCTACTTCCCATCCAGCACTAGTAAGGAAACTATTTTTTCAACTGATGCCAATCATTCATGTGGTAGAATTGGTTGCTGGAGAGCTATCATGTCTCATATTTCAAGAATCTTGGATATTGAAAATGATGTTAAAGCTGTGTAGTCTTACACCACACACTTTGCTGTGTTATAAATTTGTAGGTAGGTTAGAGGGAAAAAAAAGAGCCATTATATCTCCTTAGACACTGATATAGTAGAAACTGCAAATATTTTCAGTGCATCAGGGAGCAGAGAGCTGCATAACTAAAATTTTCTATTGCTTATCCTCCTTTGCCAAACAGTTAACATTTTGCTTTGTCATCATAAACAAGGCTTTACATTAGGAGGCACAATCAAACATACATAATTGGCTGTGTTTTCCCGAGCATTTAATTTCAATTTGACATACTGAAAGGTCACATTTAAGAGATATCAGTGTACTGTTATGTACGTTATGCCACCTTGAGCAGTATACTCCTAACCACCATGAGCTTTGCTCCTGTCACCATATCATACGCTCCCTGTGGCCGTATCACACAACCACGGTGCCTCATTGTCCAGCTCTAGCCTCATTAAAATGGGCTTCCTGTTTCAACAAGATACTATGACATAATTCAGGTGTCTGCAGACAAAGACAAAATCAAAGCTGCGTTGTTTAGAGAAGACCAATTCAAAATCAAAGACCATTGCCAGTCTCTAACGGGTGAAAATTATTTTAAAAATGTGAAAATCCACTTGGTAGAGTTCTGAAAGAAGTGTATTTCCCCTTATTGCAGAAATTTTATAAAAATTATATCAGTTATACGAATCATACCACTTATTTTGCTGTTTTTAATCTCAGCTGCTGCTTCTAAACCAGAGACAGAATCAGACATGACACTCCTTTCCCCTATTACTCTCTCACAAAAAAGTGCACTTAGGCAAAATGAATTTGCAGGCTGTACAACCAAAGCTGCGCAGGCTGGCAATTTGCATGTGAAAAGATCTGTGGATATGTGACCGTTTCCTCAGACAAGCCTGTATGTTATGTAGCTGGGAGCTGTGATATCAATTGTGGTTTAGTTTTTGTAATGTATTTTGCACACAAATACAGCTAGGAGTTGGAAGTTTGGAAGATTAAACACTTAGACGCTAGGAGAAGTCAGAGCTGGGATTGCCTGTGTGGTTTTACAGGCACGTAACCAGCTCGGTTTGCTGTTGGCTGGCCACTTACCGCTGGCAGCAGCAAATGGCACAGCCCTGCGAAGTGTCCATTTGGGAACTAACTGCTGAATCCTGTATCTCACTTGCTTTTAGATTATAAGTATTTCTATTATGTTTCCCCTTTCCTCTCATCAATGAAACAGTAATACATCCTCTAGACAGTTGACAGCTAAATCTGAGTAGGTTGCTGGTATGACTTACAGATTTAATTTTGAGAACTAGGCTTGCTTCTGGGCTGTACCCGTTCTGTTTCTGGACGCTGTGAAGCTAAGTCTCACAGAGGAGTAATCCCCAGCATAGGGATTTTTCAAGATCAAAGCAAGTAGCTTTACCACATCCTTCCCATAGGTCTCAATGTAAGGGCTCTCACTGGAAACTCCAGAGCAAATGAGCTGAGTCCACAAATCAGCTAATGTTGTTACTTGCAATGTTGCAGTCTATTAGAATCGTAGCCTGTGCTGAGCACTAATCAGTGCCCAGGCTGTAAAGATGGTAAAAATGTAGACATGTTACAAAGATGCTACTGTCTCATGCTCCATATCCCTACAGCATAACAGTGAATCTGGTCCACTGATTCTGCATTGTGGAGTACGAGGTTAAAAATGGGTGTTGTAAAACACCCCATCATATGCTCAGATAGCTTGGACAATTATTTAGAAAACCGCCTGGATAATGGTCTTTTAAAAATCATCTCGTATCTCCTTCAGAGAACCTTTGTAAGCAAGTAAATCAGAGCAGATCACACATTTTGAATTCCTAATAGGAATTCCTTCCTTTGGGACCTCTGTGTCACTTTTTCCCCAACCTCCCAAATGTCATTGAAATGATAATATATTTTCATTAGGTGGAGACCCACTGTTTCTTGTACTTGTAAAGTAATTATTTTAACATATCTGAGGAAAGATAAAGCTTATACAATGAATATCAGGTTAGACAAATAGGCACAGAGTATTGGCTAAAGAGTATAGGGTTTGATTTTACAGTATATGAATTCTGAGGAATTGTATTCTCTTTATGCAGATCTGTAATTCCTTGTGCATCATTAATTCTTCCTAGTTAATGCTCACTTTTAGGCTAATTTTTTGAGAGATGCAGCTTGAGCCTCCAGACATCTCAAGTCACAACGGTTTTCTAAGAGCGTGGTCACACTAATGTAATAGAAATCTCCAGAGCTACAACGTTGTAAGTAGGATTAGTATCAAGCCTTTATGCTTGAAGAACACATACTCAGTGAATCCCTCTGAAGCTGAAAATCCTCCTCTAACTTGGGTAATGGTTTGGCCATGTCTGCCCAGGGTGGTTAGCTTCTGGCTGGGGACAGTGGCTGATAACTGCAGTGCTGAGATAGCGTTACCTTTGTCTGTCAGAGCTCTGCCTGGAAGAGGCTGTGTGACAACATCCTTAAGCTTCAGCGGCCCTTGCCTCCTCTTTTACGTGCCAACCAAAGATTCATGACTCAAGTGTCTACATCCCCGTGTGGTGCCTTTCTGCTGGCTGGAAACAGTAATGAGTTAATATTTGTATTTAGGAAAGAAAAGGACTTGTAATAACCAATGGGCTAGTCTCATAATCTGATGTTGTGAATTAAATCAGACAGGCTTTTCTCTTATCTTTATAAAAATGGGCAGAATCTAGTTGTATTGCCCCAGTAGTGAGTCTCCTAAATCTTCCTGTGTTTGCAAAACCCTTGGGACTTGACAGCATGAGAATGGTGCACTGTGCCACAAGTAATTTGAGGTTCCCAAGGTATGTTTCAGAAAAACTTTATTTATCTGAGAGTTTTCCAGGAAAACCCACCATGAAAAGGAGCTGTATAAGGACTTTGGATTCTTGAATTGTGTGTTTGAATCAGTTGCCTAGGAGAGAATGATGGAGAGTTGATGAAACACTTAATTGAGATCCTTTGTACGTGTAAACATGTATCTACTGAATTAAATTAGTTCTTCAGAGAAATAGCACTGCTATTAGAACAGAATGAATACTGTGGCAAAATAATGCCATGAATATTCATATGAATTTTTCAATGAATTCATTTTATCACTGTTTTTCCCCTCTGAGTGTTTACTCTCTGCTCCTAACCAATGGATACTTATCCTCTAGTGGATCAGCAAATTTTAAATGATTTTCAGAAAATATTCAGGAAAAACAAGTTTTTGAATTTGTATTATCAATATTGGCAAAGGAAATGTGATAATGTTCACTCAAATACAGAGCAGGACTGTTCTTGGCTGTGGTGCTTTGCCTAAGCAGAGGATCTAATGCATATCTGCTTTAAACTTTAATGCCAAATGTGCACAGCAAGTAAATGAATGAGCGATGGTAAAACTCTTCACTTATAAATCATGACCTTCTTGCATATCATTTCTTCACAGAAAGAGGCAGCAATTTTTTAGTACATTTGTATTTATTCTCCTAGTTTTATCATCTAACATACTGTGTATTTTCAGAGGACAGAGAATTTCTATTTATTATTCCCAGCTGTTAGTTACAGTGAGGTGTTTATTTGCAACAAAGGGTCAAGTAGAATTGCTGCATTGCATGAACAGAGAAAATCTCTCTTGTGCTTCATTTAACTTCCAGAGATTTCCCTGGGACCCCTCTTCCCCCTCTCCCCCCCTGCCAAAAAAACCCAAAACCAAAAAAAATTCCTGACCCAGTCAGGAAATATAGGTAGCCCTGAGACATACTAGTTTTGGAAGTAGCTCCAAACTTTCTCAAATATGAGGGAGACCTGGATCTGTGGTTTTGGTTTGGCTCATGACAGATAAAGCTACAGAGCTGGAAAAGAAACAGAATTGAAACTTCTCAGAACTTTGATCACGGTTTTAGTTCAGGCTCATGTCTAGCAGGTAAATTCTCTCCTAATTAGAATTAGTATAATCAGCAATGGTTGTACGTTTGCTATTTATTTCCTTTTAATACCTTTTTTCTTTTTTTTTTCCCCTCCCAAAAATCAAAGGAGTTTGAGGTATTGTTTTGCTGTTAAAGGCAAAAGACTGGCTATCCTCCAAGTGTCAGTCTTCGTGGAGTAATTTATCAGCAGGCTGCCAGCTTTAGTGTGGCAGTAGAAGATTACAAAAGAACACAAGGGAATGAGAGAGTAAAGCAAACGTAAAGCTTGTGCAAATTTCAGTTCCCTTCCCTATCTAGTTTGTAAATGAAGTAAAATATCACATCAATTTATGCTTCAGCAACACAAATAAAATGTATTGTAAGATGGAGAATGTTAAAAAAGCACATTATAGCAAAGTATTTGTAAACCTACATTTGCAAATTGTAAATATGATTATAAAATATAAAGAAATAATCTCAAGAAAGAAAAGCAAATCACGACAATGGGTAAAAAAATGAAACCTCCTTCTATTCTTTTGAAGTCATGTTTGAATTTATTTCAGTTGCTGCGTAAGACTATCTTGGTGCCTTAAACTGTCCTTAATACAAAAGTAAAGATTTTAAAAAATCTTTTTTGTGCTAATAAGAAATATTTAAAAAAATTTTTTGGCCTATTTTTTCTAAAATTGTGAAGGAATTTGATCTTAATTTGAGAGAATGCTTTGTGTGCTGTGCTTTTTTCCATGTGTCAAAGGGAAGTTTGTGGGATAGCCCCTTCAGTCTGGGAGCACGGCAAGGCTCTTGGCTTCACAGGGGCAAGCATTCCCCTTGGCTCCCTGCTGTACCTGCCAGTAAGGAGCTGGAGACGGTCCGCTGTGAAAATGCTATGCAAAACACTGGTTGGTCAGTAGAAAGACAAAGACAGACCTGGACTGTGGAGAAATAGAGTGGCAAATGGTACCTGTTACCAAGACACCTTTTTCCTTCCGTTATGACTATTCTGCATCTGCTTTCCCTGTGAATCAGGGTTTTTCCCTACAGTGGCATCTATAACACTCCAGCTAAATGCTATCCCCTATGTGCTGCATTTTCAATTCTATACATGTGGGAAAGACATTTCTAATTGAATTTGCTGTATTTATTCTTTTATTTTGCAGCAGAAAAATGTGCAGCACTGAAGGTGGAGGACTGGAAACCCACTCCACAAAGTTGGAGAGATTTCTCATTACCAGCCCTGAGAAATTTCAGGCATTTTATTTTTTAACTGCCATAAACTGACAAATACAGAAGATGGATCACAATGCAATATACACCTAGTGGGAAAATGAAGCAAGAAATGCAACGATCCATATCAAATATGGAAGGGCAGGTAGCAAGGCAGAACTACGTACATCGGCTAAGTGTCTGCATGTGTAAATTTGAAAAGAACTGAAATCAGAGGCAGCAACAACCAAATAAAGAGCAGCTTATTGTGAACAGTTCAATATAACTTTATTTACAATGAGATATTTTAATTTAGGTAAAAGTTAAGTAGCACTGTTCCTAGTTCAGAAGTTTGGAATTAATAAAAAAACAATTAAAATGCATCACTCTTATTAATGTCTTGGTGGAATCTATGAAATCTAGAAGAAAAAAAAGATGTGGGCAATGTCCTCTGTATAAAAACCAGTAATTCTTACTGTGTCATATTCTTCATGCACAGGAAACAAATTTGGAAGTTATAAAGGAATTAAAGGCTGAAACCCTTACATCTCTTTTTATGGGGCAAAGACAGTGGTAGCACCTCATCCAGATGTTACCAATGCACATGCTGTAAAACCCAGGACACACTGGTAAATTATGTGCTGCTTTGGAAAGTGGAGTTTAAATGATCTGACCTTCAACTTTATGAATGGATTTTTGTCTATTTCAAGTTCAAGAAATTTGATGACATAATTCAAAGAAAGATGTGTACATCTGAACTGAATACCAATTAACTAAAGCAATTTTATAAGAACTAAAGGCTTCTAAACTTTTAGCTTCAGTAACTCATTCATTGGAGATTTTTGACAAATAGAACAGTCTGAAAATTACTCAGAAGGAAATTTATTTGCTGTGTATTTGGAACAATAATAGAATTTTTAAAGAAAAATATTCTGCATGACAAAAGCAAGAATTACTTGCAATTGTGGACTGATTTAAAAATTGAGTACTTTTATTCTTCATAAAGAAATCTAGTAAAATTTTTCAAACATTGCTGAAATAACTTTGGAAGTTAAGTTACTTATTTGAACAAAAGACTTTCAAAATGTGATATGTGTGTATCTTATTTGAAGTATTTCTGTTCCTTCGACTGCATTCCGTCTTGGCAAACAAATTTTGAAACACTGGCAGGTACTAAGAACATAATCACACTTATTTTTTTTTTTTTTTTCTTGGCAAACACTATTTAGATATTCTCCATTCACCCACTCTTCTATTCTGTGTTGCATTTTACTGCATCTTGTTGTGTGAATTAAAGCACTGAAATGTGTTTTTAAAAAATGCTCCAGCTGGAAAAAGCAGGTGATATGGGAGACACCAAACAGGTTGAGTGCTTCAGATAGGTTTCAGTTTTAGAGCAAAATGATTGCATTAGCAGTTAAAAAATGAATATGTGGTGACAGACAGCTGCAGTGCTCTTCAAAAGCAAACAGCTCCTAAGAGGATTTGGCAAAGTGCTGTTCTGCATCAAGATAATTAAGGCAAAGTGTTGAGGTTTGGCTGTGGAATTTTTCTGCCTGTATTTAGAAACATGGTAGAACGAAATTCTAACTTGATGCTTTCTATTTACCTGTCCTTATTTCATTTACAGGAATTCCCAGACTCTCTGAAAGAACAGATCTATCTGAAAGAATGGCATGTGAACAATACGTTGATACAAACCATTCCAACCTACATTGCGTTATTTCAAGATCTGAGAGTACTGGAGTTATCAAAAAATCAAATCAGCTATCTCCCAGTGGAAATTGGTAAGTTGGTTCAAGATATCCAGCTATTTATACTTATGCCATTTAACTTGCTTCCAGTGAGCAGTGCCCTGTATATACAGAGCTCTCTGGCTGTAATTATACTTGCCAAATTGTATGCAATACCATGTGCATAGTATGGCCCAAACATGGGAAAAAAACAACACATTTTTGTTATCTGGCTAGAAGGCAGTTATTGCTTGTATTCGAGTTGATGGAGAGTTCTTCTTGAGAACAGGTAGTGTTTTATGTTCCTTATAGGTTAAGAAAAATAGAAGTACTGCAGAATTGTAAAACGCAAACAAGATGAATTGAAACACAAGATTAAGGCAAAAAGGAATCAAAAATATAATGTTGCATAAAATCTGTCCTTTGCATTTTATAATGACTTCAGTAATGATCCCCATTTAATACAGTGGTGTATCCAACATGACATCAGGCTTTTAAGAGAAACAAATTCTTAACTTTTACATGGTTTGGCCTTTGCTATTTTAAGCTACATAATAACAAGAAGTTTAGCGTTTAGGTCTCCTGTGTTTTCTGATCTTATAAAAAGGTAATTCGAAAGACTGTGATGGTCTGAGAGGGATTTACTGCTCTTACAAGGAAGAGAATTGCTGTAACTGGTGGTATCGTTGGGAGCTGAAGAAACTGGGTCCACTATGAGGCCCTCTTAATCTAGTCCATGCACCCAGGTTGTACTAATAGCTCAGTCTTTGTTTTTAAATGCAGTAGTCCTAAGCTTTCCCCATGACTGGTATTCTTTATGTATGCTAAGAGCTAACAACTTTCAAATAAAAGACAAAGACTGAAACCTCCACTTCTGTAGTTATGACAGGTTTAACTAAGAAAAACAGGAAGAGAGAGAGCATCCTGAAACACAGGATTCAGTGCTAGACTTTTCTACTCTTTTCTACTTTTTTCTACTCTATTAGTAGAGTAATACTAATGCTTTTGATTTATTCACTAACATTATATTTTACACAGAAAATTTCCCACTGACACTGGGATATATTTTATAGTTTCAACCTGGCAGCTTAATACAGTAACAAATCATAAACAAGACGCAGGCAGGAGATAATGGGCATAAAATAAACAGCAACTGTTTTGTCAGCACTTTGACCGTGGAACTCAGATGGGTCAGTCAGTTTAATGGACAAATAACTTCTACCACATGGTGTGGAAGAAAGAGGAAAGTATCTAATTCCTTTCCAGAGGCTACTCTAAACCATTAAACGTAAGGTTTTAAGGGGCTGCTGCTTAAAAATCGATGCAGGTAAAGGCTGAGAAAGTTTTTTTTTCTTCTTGTAATATTGTGCATCATTAATGAAAATGATCCCCAAAAAACTGATTATGAATGCTAATAAAGTCTGTTTCCAGAATAAAGGCCCAAAACCAGGTCGTTCTAGCATGACCAATTCTCTGTAGAGGGTAATGTGGAGGCCATATCAGACCTCTCTTGGGAAACAAGAAAGAAAGTTTCAAATGCTTCTAGTAGCAATCACTGTTCTTTCAATTGCATTTAAAGGATGTGATTTCTGCTCATCAGTAGTTTTCATGTTATTCCCATTTATTCACTTTCCCTCCAATATGTTCATCCCTCTAGCTAATACCCAAGGTGTTTCTTGCTTTCTTTCAGTGTTTTTGTTGCTGCTTTTTTATGTAAATGTTTGACTGGAAGGGCCAATGAATATTAGAAAACTTTGTTGTAGTTCCTGCCTCAGACACAATATTATAGCACTCACCATCCTCCTCTTAACAGTGAACTCATGTTCAGAATTTTTTTTTCAAAATTCATTAAATGAGAATGGGCATGACTGTACTAACCACTCATCTGGAGAAACCTGGATTTGAACCTTTCTTTTTGAGACACTGCGTTAATTAACAAATTAGCGGATTTGGTTAGCCATAGATGCTATTTAAACAATAAGTCTACATCACAGCGGCAACTCTAGCCGATCCAAAGACACAGATTCACCAATGCAGTTCAAAAAGAAATGATACAAAAAAGCCACTCCAGGACTGTGGAACTGAACTGTTCAGTACTTTATTGCCAAAACTGCCTAATGGTTTTCAGTCTTAGTGAATGTCCTGTGATGACAGACCACCTATTAGTAATGCAATGGAGCTGCCCTTGCTATGACAAAAATTACAGAGAATTTTTCATCTCAATTTGTATAATGCTCTCTTTGTTTACATGTAAAGTAGTATGTTTGTAAATGGCTATGCTTTTATTTCATGTACTATATATGCATGCAGACATAGCGACTAATATGTATTGGAAATGCTCATTATTTTAATAAGACATTATTATGAAAAGTCTTGGATATTCAGAAGTTTTTGGATGCTGCTTCAAAATGAAACCTTTCATACTTTAGTCATCTAGCTGCTAAATTATCACAGTGAAAATAATTGATGTGGCTTTGGTTTGGGAGCTCTATATAAGCAAGGAGTGAGGACTGAGTGCTAAATCAGAAGGTGAGGTCTCTGGAAAGGTTAAGTGCTAAAGTATTCATCATTTTGTGTTCTGTTTACAAAACAGCAGCAAATAGGTAAATATCACAGCTAAAACATACTTGAGAGTAATGACAGATGGTTGAAGTTGGCAGTGACATGCACGCTGTTGAGTCTTTAATCTTCAGACAGAAATGAAGCCAAGTTTAGACCAACAAATCATCCAGCAGAAGCTAAACTGGTGATCCATGTTCAGACTACTTTTGATTCTCACAAGAGGCCTTTAAAGGTGTGAGAGAACAGGACTTGATAATATTTTCAGTGAAAAAAAGTATTGCTGCAATAGCAGTCTCTGGACTAAAATATCTGCAGAAACTGGAGTTTGTGTTCCTGTTTTACCTGATTTGGAAGGGAATGTTCTACTCAGAATCAGAAAGGAGAAAGATGAATCCTTTCTCAGATATTTCAAATCACACTCTTAGCTATAATCACTTGAACGGATCCAACCTGGATCAGAAGACAGATGAGAATACTTTTGATTTGATTCTTTTTGTGGAATAGCAAGTATTTTCATGGGAAGCAAGTAAACAAAAATAGGGAAAACTGTAAAATGGATTTGTTGTCTGTCTTAGAGTTGTCAGGTCTAGTTTTCCCAGGAATAGAAGAAAAAATAAGCAGGAGTGTAGCCAGGGGATTTTCTTTGGTGATGGCTTCTGGATGAGTTTGCAGTTCTGGTTTGGATTGCATGGCTGCAGTGCAGTCGCTGTATATCAGTTAGTGCTAGTACATTAGTAATTGCTATAATTGAAAATATCCAATAGAATATATTCCCATATTCATGCAGGAAGTTGTGAACTGCATGTTCATGTGATCCCAAAGCTTTTGTGCTGGGATAGGATAGTGAGGCTGTATCAGGAGTTTTTGTCCCACAAATTATTCATGAAACGTCTCAAAGTGCTGCTAATAAAATCTTTGTACCTCATTATGTTCTGTCACATTTTTAATATGCCACATATTTAAAAGGGCAAAATAACTGTGCTTTTGAGAAATATTTTAATAAGAAATTACAGGGAGTTTTTTGGCCTCCTCCCTACCTCACAGTATAAAATTTCATTTGTGCATACCATTAATCCAATTTCCTAGAACTCAGAGGGGAAAACTATAAGTAATACAGTTTTAAATGACTTCTAGATACCTAAAATAGCTTCTTCTATTAATAAGATTCCCAGTGTGCTGATGTGTGAGTTTCCAAGAAGAAAAAACATATTCTCAGCTTAAATGCAGTCTAGTTCTGAAGAGTTGCAGACTCATCTCTTACCCTTGCCATTTATTGAGTATTGAATATCATCTGTCCAACAGCTCAGTCTTGTATACAATTGAGGAAAAAATTGTTTATATTCCCCCTTGGAAGGGGAAGTATTAAACACATCTATTGCAAGTTGATGGTTTTTAGGAGTATGCCAGTTGGTTTAATGCTAGCTGCTCAAATGATGGGTTGCTCATACTGGAAGAGCTGGCAAGCTCCTCAAATTTTAACCCTTGGTTAGTGCATCACAAAAGTGCAAAACTGTACTTTTTATTGGACCAACTAAAGAGGAAATAATATCTTTTATTCATCTGCTTAAGCTATCAAAAATGGGAGTATTGTACTAAAATCTAACACAAATATACTTCTATACAGAGGAGATTGGATTTAGCAAATTCTGTGTATTATTTCTCAGTCTTCACTTGGGTCACAGTGGGAATGTTGAAGGCTGTGCACACCATTCAGGTTATGATAGAAGTTTTATCCAAGAAGTTTTTCAGTTTCCAAGATGATCAAAATGTATTGTTCCACCCTTCCCAAAGTCTACTCTGTGTTTATTTCTGATGCTCAGAAAGTGTTTTTGACCTGGAGACTGAGCTTATTTTACTTTGCTTGAGGGAGACACCCTCTTTTTCGGGGATTCCCAGGGAGATCAGAGTCCATATTTCATCTTTTCTGCTCCCATGAAAAAAGGAAGTCACATATTTTTCTATAGAATTTCTGATCTACCAAAATATCTTGAGCTCATTGCATTTTTGTTTTTATTAATTTCCTTTTCAGCCCTTTCAGTAGACCCTCACCCTACAATTTTTTTTCCCCAAAGGTATGTCTCTCTACCATTCAGCCCACCAGAATTTCTTCATGTTTTGCTACAAGAAAAATCCCCCCCCGCCGCTGTTGTAATACTCTTCTGACCACAGAACAAGATTCCAAGTTTTATCCTTTTAACTTTTTGTTTGTATTAGTCACTTGCAATTTGTCTCATCATGTTTAAAATTTTTTAATTGCACACATGAATGTTGGTTAAAGAATGAAATTTTACTAGCCCAGGGTGAACCTGGTACTGTGCTATACCTTTTATAAGCCCCAGTGGCAAAAAAGTTTTTTCAACTTTGTTATGGGAGAGGAGTTCAGGAAGTCTTCATCCCTTCTTTGCTTGGAGTCTTTGAGCAGAAGTAAAAAAAAAAAAAAAAAAAAAAAAAAAAAATTGATGTTTTAACTGTTACCTGTAAGCTTGAACATCAATATCTCCTTTCAGATAAATCAAATGCAATGTCACTGATTCAGCAGAGAAGATTGGAAATAGGATACTATTCATCTTGTGCCATAGGAAGCTGCTATCAGATCATTGCAGATCAATGCAAAAATTTGCTATGCATTTTACTCCAGTTTATACAGGTTGTATCTGCATTTGCATTGAATGGGATCCTTAGATAATAAAGGCTCTCTGCAGTCTCATCTGTATTTTCTCCCCGACACCTTGTTAGAAGCACTAATGTAGGCTTGTCTAAATGGTGAAGTTGCATACCATTATTACTATGCTGCATTGCCCATCAGAAATTACAGAGTTTAATTACTGGTTTAATTTTTTTAAATAATGAATTAAAAATTTAAACTGGGAATAAATGCTATCTAAGACAACAACTATGGCATTGAAGCTCCCACTTAAAAATAAAATATTCTTAATTGTGAAACTGCCAGGGAAGCCATGGATTTCATTACTGCTTTTACTGCCTCTCCTTGGAAAACACAGAGATGTTAGCTGTTTAACTCCCTAATTTGCATTTTTTTTTTTTTTTTTATAGAACTGAAAATTCAGTGCCATTAAGCATAGTTAACAACAGTGTTTTAGCAGCCATGATTTTATTATTACTACTTTTAATTGAGAAGTTGTGCTTGAGCATTATTTGAATGTATAGATGGCTGGTGTGGCGGTCAAATCCTGCTCTACATTTGTGCAGCTGTGAAGGGGGTGTCACGTCCTCTGCTCCACCTAAGGCTGCTTCAATGTCTATATTGCATCCTCATTAAGCCTGGCGGTGGCTGGGCACCATAGCTAAGACAGTGAAGAACTTCTGCACTAAAAAAGTATAAATAATCCCCTAAATACAGATTACAGGGTAGTGAAAGTTGTTCATACTGCCTTACCACCCCTCTTACTCCTCAGTCCCCCAGCTGCTATTGCAATAAACACCAAATGTCAGTGAGAGTGGCTGGAATCTTACTGACAACGCCTATGGTGTTTGAAGGTTATTTAGGGATTCATTGCTCCCCAATTTTGCATTCCTTCAGCCAAGATACCTGGATTTGATAGTATTGAATTGCCATGAATGTTGTCTTATAATCATATATTTGTACCCTTTCTGTGGCAAAAATAGCCCAGCAGCCTTGTTTAACAGGTCTAGGGCAAAAGGAGAGTGACAGTCTTACTCCTTTTGTCTAAGAAAGGAAAAGATCTCAGTCTGTAACCTGGATTACCATTCAGGCAACTCATATAACCTAATTCTGTCCCTGTGTACATTGTGTTTTGTAAGAATTTTAAACAGTTTTTTAGGGAAAGGAGTAATTAGAGACTGAATGGAAACTAGGTTGAGATTAAAAATTTATAAAGGAAAAGCAAGTTGTGCCCAACTCATTTGGTTTCTGTCTTTCTTTTGAGAAGATGATTGAGCTTCAAGTAGTAGATCTTGTCTGTCTGGCATCCCATAAAGTACTTGATAAAGTCAACTATGGAAAAAGAATGTTTGAAACTAAGAAAATGGACTTTGATGCAACAATTGTAAAAATGAACAAAGGACTTGCTAAAACAGAGGCATCAAGGCACTTGTTTGGAAAGAGAAGCTGTCGGTCAGGAGGAAGATCACTTGTGGAGTTTCTCAAGGATCAGTTCTGAGTTTACTTCTTAATTATTTTGAGGAATCGGGGTACTGAAATTTTCTGCTGTCACAGTTTGAGTGTTATTGTCACTGCACAGACAGGAGGAAATATGAAGAGCTGGATGAGCAGATGGGCTTCTAAAGAAGCAGAGAGATTAAATTCATGATTGAGGATTTCAAGGTCATGTACTCAGGTGCTAACAATTTGTGCAGCAAGTCATGAGATCATTAAATGTAAACAATTGAAGAAAAGAAATTCCTAATCTAATAGTTGCAGAAGGACAATCCAGTAGGATACCTACACAAAATTGTGGTCACCAGATTCAAGAGAAATTATTTCATATGCAATCAGATGCAAAAGATGTCTAGTTAGGACCATTTGAGGAGGGGAATTCTTATTTTGTGAGAGGAGATTAGAAGAATTGGCTTAGGCTAGTAAAATAAATTCAGATATGTCTGCTACCTATGAAAACATCAGAGAAGTAAACACCAGGGAAGGAAAAGAGCTATTTAAAGATAAAATTGGCAAAAGAATTAATGGTTATTAAACTTATATGAATACATTCAGACTGGCAATCCACAGGCCATTCCAAATCACGAAAAGAATGAAACTCTGTAACTTGTTTTTTCCATAAGAGTAGTGAATTTTAAACAACAAACTACTTTTATGACAGACTATGATAAATTAAA
>VXBL01009309.1:0-13321 GCA_013400195.1 Aramus guarauna
AGGTTCAGAGATATTAATCTTATTAAGTCGTTATGGACAGGTGCATGCACAAGAAGGATACTGCGCATGCCCACAAGAAGAGGGTCAACCAGCGGACATGGGTGAGCAACCACCAACGACCACCAGAGACCCCTTGAGGACCACTGACTCAAATCACTGAGCATGCGTGACGGGGAGGAGAATATGTAAATGAATTCCAAGAAATTATTATCATGGGACTGCCTTTTCTGAGAAAAACAATGAATATGCATATTTTGATCCTATATAACCTGTGTGTTGGTGATCACCTGGCATGCACGTTGGGTGGAGCTATCCCCGTGCATCCAGCGCTGCAATAAAGAATGCCTGCCTTTTAACACTACATTGGTGTTAAGAGGTTTATTCTCGGATTTCGGTGACACATTCATCCACTGAAAATTTGTTTCTGATTACCTAACAGAAAGAGACTATATTTCCTCCACCAACATATTCTTTGCTTGCTTGCTTGGTCACTCCTGTTGTCCCAAAACGAGATTCTTCGCTCTGTGTGTTATCGGCTCTTTACACATCAGGTAGAGATATTTGTTTATTTCATGTCTGGGTAGAGATAAGTGCTAAGTGATCACTCCACAAAGCTAGCACACCTTGGTTAGCACACGGTAAGCATTTATGCATTTCAAACAACCGTTATCAGCACTTCCACATCTACTTTTACAGTTACGCTTGGTTAGCCTTGCTTTTATTGCCCCTTGCTATGTCCCATCTCTGCTTAAAGCTACAGCATGCTATCTTTTTATTAAGCATGCTCAGTGAGGTTTATGTGAGTAGGGGGCTTTTTCCTCTCTTTTTTTACTATCCTAATTAGGATAGTTCACTCACAGTTCAAATAGCTCTTTGACTTTATCAGTAGTAGAATTCCTCTTGTGCTTATCTTGGTATTTCTTTTGTTTTGCTGATGGTGTCATCTTGTTCCTTCTCTCAGGAATACACCTTGTTAACTATTTACAGAGGCCAATTAGCATCCTTTGTTTTATTTATCGCATATCTCCAACACTCCTACATGGGGTATAATCAAGTCTTCCAGATCATTTCACAGGTGCTTTAATCTGATGCCTAAATTTATGGTTATAGAAAAGAATGTTGTTCTCTGAGATGTACAGCATACATCACCTTTAGAACACAGATATAGTCTTTCCTCTGGCTGCTGAGCCATGATTTCCTTCTTTTTCCTAACAGCTATGACTGGGTATTAATAATAATACACATAACCTTGATTCTCCTGAATATACAAGGTTGTTTTGTTAATGACCAGAGAATGTTTGGACTGCCAGAGACTCTCCTCAAATACTGTAGCTTTCAAGGACAGGATGCTAGTGAGAAAAAAAGCTATAACTCACTCTGCTTGTGGAGAGTGATCTGAGGAACTGCACCGGGATGATGGGCTGACAGGGAGTTAACAGCAAGGCCAGAGTCGCGGCAAACAGAGCCAGCGCTGCCTCAGAAGCTGCTCGAAGCAGAGGCTGCTGATCCCCAGTCTGCCCCCAGGAGCCACGGTGCAAGTACGACAGGGGTAGCGGATTTCAGCCTGAACAACCCGCTTCTACTAGGCGGCCTCCACTCACCTAACCGCAGGAGAAATCAGAGAGCGGCCACCCCACCCACCCCCAAAACCTAACAGACACGGCTCAGCACATGCCCTTCCCAGTATGCAGCGCGCGGCCGCCGAACGGCCGCGTTGTCTGTCCGAGGGAAGGGGCGGGACATCACCCTTCCCCCCGCCCACCACGCGAGCTTGGCCGGCAGAGAAGGGGCGGGAGGAGGCGCGGGGCTCCGCCCACTTCCCTCCTCCGGGGAAACCATGGCGACAGCCAATGGGGAAGGCGCCCCGCGGGGTGGAAAGGCGGGGTTTTCGGTGGCCGTGGGATGGGGTTGAGTTGTGGTGTTACTGTCGCTTGTAAACAGATCCTGCCTCGCGTGACGTGCGTCAAGTATCTGTGTGTGGGTACCGGACATTATCCGCCGCGGTGGCAGGTTGATGACCAGAGGCGGCAGCAGCGGGATTCCCCGGCAGCGGGCGCGCGGCAGGCACCGAGCAGAGAGGAAGTGATTCCTCTTTGTCCTCCCTCCCCACTCCCGTCGCCTCGGTTGGGATCCAGCGCATTCCCTCCCCTCGGCGCCTTCCCTGCCCCCTCGCCGCTAAGATGGCTGATGGTGGACAGTGAGGCGGGGCTGCGGGGAGCTGTTGCCGGCCGGCGCGCGTCGGGGGCGGCTGACGAGACGGGACAGGACAGGAGTGTGGTGTGGTGTGGTGTGTGCGTGGGAAGCCGCGTAGCGCCATGTCCGCCTTTGCCCTGGAGGAAACGTTGGAGGCTGACTGGGTGGCCGTGAGGCCTCACGCTTTCCAAGAGCGGGAGAAGCACAAATTTGTCTTCATCGTAGCCTGGAACGAGATCGAGAGCAAGTTTGCCATCCCCTGCCACAACCGCACGGCGCAGCGCCAGCGCAGCGGCTCCCGAGAGGTGTACCGCGGTGGCTCCGCCGGCCCCGAGGCCAGAGCCGCCTCCAAGGCCAGCATCCCCACGCTGAGCAGAGGCCCGGACTCCGGCCTGGCGCGCGGCTCCTCGCATCTCCGCGCCGAGGCGGGGCTGCGGGGCGCGGCGGCCGAGGCGCTGCCGAAGAGCTCGTTGCGCGCCAAGAGCAGCCCGGCCTGGAGGCCGCTGCGGGGCCCGGAGATGGCAGGTGCCGCCGAAGAGATAGGAACGCTGGAGAAGGAGGAGGCCGCCTCGCTGTCGCTACCGCCCTCGCCGCTGCAGGCAGCCGAGTCGGCCGCTCCTGACGCGGAACCCGTTGGGGAGGAGTGCAGCTGGGCCGGCCTCTTCTCTTTCCAAGACCTGCGGGCTGTGCACCAGCAGCTGTGCTCAGTGAACTCGGAGCTGGAGCCCTACCTGCCTGCCTTCCCTGAGGAGCCCTCGGGCATGTGGACGGTGCTGTTTGGAGCCCCGGAGCTATCCGAGCAGGAGATGGACACGCTCTGCTACAAGCTGCAAGTTTACTTGGTCCACAGCTTGGATACCTGCGGCTGGAAGATCCTTTCCCAGGTGCTCTTCACTGAGACTGACGACCCTGAAGAGTATTATGAGAGCCTGAGTGAGTTGCGACAAAAGGGGTACGAGGAGGTGTTGCAGCGGGCCCGCAGGCGTATCCAGGAGGTGAGGCTACCGTATGGTACAGATATCTCCACCTTTTCCTTACTCCGTGACACCTTCTTTAGTTGTTCTCTCCAGCTGCTCCTCTCTACCTTTGCAGAATTGATCGATCCATGAGACAAAAAAAAAAAAGTACAGGGAAACTGTCTTAAAAAAAAAACAAAACAAAAAAAAAAGCAAGCTTTGAGAATCAAAGTAAAAAAATGAGGCTTAACCTTTCCAAGGTCTCTAGGGCCAGGATTTAAGAAGGTGCAGATTTTCCTAATCATCTAAGTGTGGCTCAGTACTTTATTCTGTGTAAATGAACGTAGATGTTTGTGAACTAGAATCTGATGGATTTGGCAAGGTCTTGCTCCCAGATTTTTGTTGTTCTGTTGCTTTGCACCAGAATATGTTGGAATCTGATTTTTTTCTGTTTAATGGGAGCAGCAACACGTGTTGTTTATTTTGACAGTACAATTTAGGCACTTGAGGCCAGAAATTTCTAGGTTTCTACAGGCACTGGGTGCTGCATCTGCTATTTCAAGTGAGATGGTGTTTTGCAGTGCAATTGGAGTAACTACAACTTTAGTTCAGCTGGTAAGTTCTTAGAGTTGGGATTTTAAAAAGCAAGCTATCTGGTCCTAGCAAGTATTTACTGCGTTGCTATTGCTAGTGTCTGACAAGACTTGCATGTTTTAGAACGTCATCTCTTTCTCATACCATATACTGTTTAGATGAAAGTAGTTGAGGAGGTTCTGCTAACTTCTAGCATCAGTGTGTGAGAATTTTTTCCACATCTTTGTGGACTGAGGTATATGAGGACCCAGATTTTTCCAGTGAAAAAGGAGAATTTTACACTTGTTTTTATGTTTCGGTGGCCTTGGTCCAGAATGTGCCTGGATCTATCTAGGTGCAACTATGTGTATGAATCATGTTATACAATTTTGTATTTTTGCAAACACCATCCAAATTCTATTGTATGGATATAGATTGAGTTGGGCTGCTTCAGCTGCCCACATATATCCTACCCATATTGTGTGTTCAAAAATGTGCAGTGTTGAACATTTTGGTGTTTTTTTTCTCAATGGAGTATGAGCATATGTACTTGCTGGTTTTGATGGCATAGTTTTGGGTCTTTGTAGGATTTGGGCTGAGTTTTTCCTTAGTGACTGGAGTTACAGAGTATGAGAAAATTGTTGTTTTATTACTGATGAAATCATGATAAGTGTATCTCAAGTGCATTGTCAAGTACAAGTTTATTTCCAAACTGTTGTGTTAGGATATATCATTGTGATTTTTCTTTTTTTTTTTTTATGGGTGTTTAAAGGTCTGAATTCATCTTCATTAATTTTGATATACAGCCAGTAATTAGTCTAATAGTCTTCTGCAGTAGTTTTAGTCCAGAGAATATGAAAGCATATTGTCATCCACTTTTTTCTTTGACTGCATGAATGCTTGGGAGCATGTCCTTAGATTCACTTGGCCTTCAGCTCAGCAGTTTTTATAAGGAGCTGAGCAGGACAAGAGAAGTTCCTGTTAAAGTGCATAGTGTTTGTGAGGAAACACTAAATTGGAATTACTGTGTGAGAACTATTTGTTTCTTGGAGAATCTCAACTTCTATTTTGTTAGCACCAGTACTGTCAGCAAAAAATAAATCAGTTATCAAGAGGCAACGCAAGCTTTATCCATCAGGATCTCTAAATTACAACATCTTACTCTTTTGTTAATGTTCAGAACTTGGTACAGACAAAATGATGGAGCATATTTGTGTATTTGACTACAATACAGCTTTCATTTCCCATGATAACCAATCCAGTAGTGTACCTAAAGTCAGTACAGTTGTACTACTGTCAGATGTGTAAATCAATCCTTCTTTAATTAAAGGTAGTTCATGTTTAAGAAAAGAAACCATTAGAATGACCTGCTCTTTCCCTTTTGGCTCTCAGGTTTCTCTCTTCCTTATCTGTTAGTGGTTTACTTAGTCCACAGGAAATGTCTGTCTTCTAAGCAAACAATGATATTGTTTGTCATTTGCAATTCTAAGCAAATGAAGCAATGGATGATGAGTGTTACTAGGTATTTCTGAAATAAAGGTTTTTCATACTTTCAAGAAAACCTAGTGAATCAGTGTTTCATCTCTCATTTTAATTTACTTTTCCACCTGTACTTGAAGTCTGCCTGTTAGCTGTTGGGAATGTTGGATTCCTGCAATTTTAAATTATTTCACCTCTTATTAGAACTTTTGGGGAAAAGGGGAAGGGATTGAGCAGCATTGACAACCAAAATAGTATCAAGGAGCATAATGAATATGGAGGGTTTTCATTAATATAAAATTGTGCAAAAAACCAAGTTTAGAACTCCAAGACTTTGGCTTAACATTTAAAATTATGCTTCTGTGGTGTATAGTTATATATCTATTTTTTCAGGTCAAATTCCTCTTTGTAGTTAGAATATTACTTGAGAAATGCTTGCAGTTTCTGTTGATTATGTTCTTTGGGGGGGAGAAGCAAAGTGAGCAGCAAAACCTCTTGTGCTCATTGTTTCAGCATCCCCTACTTGGCCATCTGTTGCTTTTCATAAGTTACCCACAAACCAGTCTATTTTTACAGGAGTTAATAATTGCTGCTCTTTGTAATAGACATTTTTATCTCTGTCTCAAATATAAATCTTTAATAAGCCAGAAGAATGTTGCAAGTAGAAACAGATCCAAGATGAGGAAGAAAAATAGTTGTAGAGGAACTGTATGACCTGGAATTAATTTCTGCTGTATAATTTGCAGTTTTGAAATAGCACATCTTTTTATTTTTTCAAATAAAACTATTAATTCTGGAATAACTTAAGAACAGTTAATTTATGTTAAAGTAAAAACTTGCATCTAAAGGAGTAAATAATTTTCTACCTCATTTTGGAAAACTAATAAATGCTTGTTTGGAGCCCTTGTTCATTAAGTTTATGTCTGTTTAAAAAAAAAAAAAAAAAAATTCCTCCAGTGCTCAGCTAGAGGTCTGAGCTCCCAAATGGAGACATGATACAGAATCAGTTAATGACTAGATAAAAAGATGTTATTTCAACAGAGAGGATGCCATTGAGTCCTTATTTGGTTTTCCAACTTCTTGGCCAGTATTTCTAAAATCTTAAACTTTGCATCTAGAAGGCAGAAAAAGTTCTCTTCTGTACTCTTGTTACAGCCATCATATTTTTATTTATCTAATCTGCAGCCAGAGTCATTAGCAGTTATTTCTGGTTGATACAAACTAGTCCTAAGTTAATAAATATTTTAAAGGCTCATCATTTTAAGTGTTGGAAGTCCACACCTGACTCCTGCAAGTATCAAACCAAATAGTAAGGATACTGTGATACATTTTCAGATAAACAGAATTAAATGTGGAGTGGTTACTGCCCTCCCCTTTTCTGCAAATAATAAAAATCCAAATCACATGGATATTTTGTTTTCAAAGTGTTTCAGTGAGTTTCTGAAATGTGTTCTGTTTATGTAAATACATGTTACAAGTTAAACAATTATTATGTGATGCTCATGGAAGATGTGGATGTAAGGTAGAGAGGGCTATATCACTTGAGATTCTTGGACCCTTATAGCAGCAAGGATAATTAAATATGCAACAGCTTAATCATACAATGGACTTACAGTTGCTGAAAGTCTAAGGTGTGATTACATACCATTTTAAAATACATGCTTTAAAATGGCTTCTAGGAATTCAGTGTTTAAAGAACATCAGACCACATTATCACAGTATTTGTTTCTCTCCTCAGTCTGCATATTAAAACCTTCTAAGTTCTAAGCAAAGTAGCAATTTACCTTTTAATTGGAAATCTTTTATCTTTTATCCTTTTTCCATTTGATATCTTCTTGAGTAAATGTTTATTTTTTTTCTACTGCCCTTCCCTTTTACTTCTGTTTTATAGGTAGCTGCAAATTGCTTCAGAGATGTATAGACTTGTGATTGTAGGCTAATTAGATTTTTGGCTACTACCTTTGTTTTTGTCAATCTTTTTGTGTTGTCTTTTTTTTCCAGTCTCAGTGGGATGTTTGGTTTGGATTTGAAGTAATGTTTTTTTTTACTTTTTTTTTTTTTTTCTTTCTACAATGCACTTACAGCATACACATGTAGATAGACTGCATGTGTTGCTTTATTAATGCCTTGTTAGTTTGACAAGAGCTAGCTAAAGGTGATGAATGTTGCTGCTGTATCTGAAAACAGTAGAATGCTTAAAATAATGTACATTTCTTCAAAACATGTACAAATGATTTGTACACAAAGAAAAGGATATCTGCTTGGAAAATTAGGTCTTCCTTGACAAAACTTGCCTTATATGAAAAATAAGAGTACATTCTATAAAATATAGCAATACTGTTCAATATGACTCAGTCAGTAATCTTAGACTTCATTTTTAGAAACTGAAGACAGTAGCTTGCCAGTCTCATAGTTCATTTCCCTGTCTAAATACCTAGGAAAAAAAAAAAAAAAGGAAATAAAATGCAATATATGCTCTGTTTAATTGTCTGAACTGGGATTGAGGAACCATTTTTGTCTTCTAGTTGGAGGAGTATTCTGATGATGAGATTACTTTGAAGGGGAATATCAAATAAAACAGTAATTGTTTCCCTAGATGTAGAGATAGACTTTCCTCTATTTTTTTGTTTAAAGTTTTTCTAGTTGATATGCAGTTGCAGCATTTTAATATGCCAGAATATTTTGAAGAGATGGGTACCACCTATATAATAAACATTCTGTAATCCATTGTGGTCCATGGGTTTCACAGCCCACTTAATTTCTTAGCTTTTAGAAATGATGTTGAGTTATCTTTTCTTCATGTTTAACTTGGTTTTCTTGCATATTTTTTCTCAATTTTTCCAGCATTATTTTCTTTCTCTTTAATGGAATATTCTACCTTCAAGTCAATGCCTTTTAATATTGCTTTCTAAATCCAGTAACTGTTTTTACCCTCTATTTCTGACTGAGAAAGTATTACACAGGCAGGTTTAGAATTTGAAAGCAGATTCTTTCTAATCACTGCATCTTTTTAAATTTCTATAATATGACAAGACACTGCTTAGAGATGATCAGTAAGGTTTATGTTTTCTTTATATATATAAATATTTATACCACAGAGCTGAAGAAGATACTGAAAAGCAGAGGTTTTCAGAAATGGCTGCACCTACCATTTTTCCTCTTGGGGAGGTGCTTTTAGAATCCCTTTTTAATATTAGTAGAAACAAACCATTGCAGGGCACCAGGAAATTGCTGTTATTGGTGAAAATTTCAGTCAAAATGAGGACTTGGTTCAACTACAGATACATCTGTCAAACTTGTTTATTTTTTTTAGGAGTCGAAAATTTAGCCATAAGGAATATGGTAGGGAGAGAAGAAAGATAGGATAGGAGGAGAGAGGAGGAGATTGACAATATTCTTAAGATACATATTGACTACATCAGTATGTGTGGTGGGTTGACCCTGGCTGTACACCAGGTGCCCACCAAAGCCACTTTATCACTCCCCCTCCTCAGCTGGACAGGGAAGAAAAAAATATAACGAAAGGCTCATGGGTTGAGATAAGGACAGGGAAATCACTCAGCAATTAGAGACTCGACTTGGGGAAAATTAATTTAATTTATAAACAATCAAATCAGAGTAGGATAATAAGAAATACAACCTGAATCTTAAACCACCTTCCCCTCACCCCTCCTTTCTTCCTGGGCTCAATCATTCACCAATTACTATCATGGGCAAAACAGATTCAACTTGAGAAAATTAATTTAATTCATAACCAATAAAATCAGAGTCGAGTAATGAGAAATATTAATATATAATATTATATATAATATTATAATATAATACAATTAAAACACCTCCCCCTACCCCTCCCTTCTTCCNGAGCCTCCTTCAGGTATATCATCCACCTTCTCTGGTGTGGGGTCCTCCATGGGCTGCAGCTGGATATCTGCTCCATCATGGACCTACATGGGCTGCAGGGGGCCAGCTTGCCTCACCATGGTCTTCTACACAGGTTTGCAGGGGAATCTCTGCTCCTGTGCTTGGAGTACCCTTCTCCCCTTCCTCCTTCACTGACCCTGGTGTCTGCAGGGTTGTTTCCCTCACGTATTCTCACTCTGCCTGCTACTGTTCTGCCACAGATGTTTTCTTTTTTTTGTTTTTTTTTCTCCCCCTCTTAAATATGTTATGATAGAGATGTTACCACCATCACTGATTGACTCAGTCTTGGCGTGTGGCAGGTCTGTCTTGGAGCTGGCTGGCATTGGCTCTGTCGAACATGGGGCAAGCTTCTAGCAGCTTCTTGCAGAAGTCATCCCCGTAGCCCCCCTGCTACCAAATCCTTGCCATGCAAACCCAATACAGAATGATATCTGCAAAATAGGAGTTGGCAGAAAAATAAGGTTGCATTGTGGGATGTTGAGACTGCTACTTTATCAGTTGTGAGTATCTTCTAAATAGAATCGTAGAATATCTCAAGCTGGTATGTACCCATAAGGATCATAGACTCTAATTCCCTCCTTTTTGTCCTTTATTTTGTCCAGAGAAGAATCAACTATTAACATTTGGTGGTACAATAAGTCTACTGTGGGTGATTCTATAATGCCATAATGTATTTTTTTAGTACTGTACAAAACCAAGAGAAGCAAATGAAGATGTATTGAATTCTGTAGAGGAACCTGCACCTAGAACATATTTTGCAATTTTTTTTTTTTTTTCATATATTTTTTGTCAACTGGAGTACTCAGGAGTTGCCAGTAATATAAGTTACATTGTTTCTTTTCTCTATCCTGGAAAAAAATAAACCCAAAACCAAACCCTAGCTAAAATCAATTAAGTTTATTTTTAAAAACTTATCACAAGTTGTTGTTCATTTACTATGTAGTAAAAGCTTAGAAATACAATATTCTGCTGTTGTAAACAATTTACTGTGTTAAAAATTGAGTGTCCAGAAGTTTTGTCCTGCTACTGGGGCATATGAGGCTAATAGCAACTATAGATTTAAGCATGTAATACATACTGATCTAGATGAGAAGACTGAGAGTTTTTAAGGAAGGGAGCCAAAGTTAATATACATTGGAACAATTTATTTTAATTGTTCATACATCTTGCATAGTACTAACATCGCTGTAACCATTCAGAACAAAGATCTTGGATAGTTCACTGAAAATCCCTGCTTTAAGTGTAGTGCTGTTTAATAACAAACATGCAAGAATGTTTTAAGAATGATGAAGAAAGAATTGTTGTGCCCTTACAGGAAGTAATAATATGATCTCATCAAAAATATGGTGGCAATATCTTCTAGCATACGGGTTAGTCTTTAAGAATAATTGTTAAAGCCCTTGCATAACTTGAAACAGGATTATAAAAATAAAGAAAACAGTCCAAATTTGTTGGACTGGAGATTAGATGATCTCATAGTATATTCCAGTCATAAGCTGTATAAATTAATAAGGGAAACATGTTTTTGTTTGAATTAGTTTGTTGTTGAAACTTGTCCAATTCCCATTTTCTGNGTACTGTACAAAACCAAGAGAAGCAAATGAAGATGTATTGAATTCTGTTAGAGGAACCGCACCCAGAAAATATTTTTCAAATTTTTTTTTTTTTTTCATATATTTTTTGTCAACTGGAGTACTCAGGAGTTGCCAGTAATATAAGTTACATTGTTTCTTTTCTCTATCCTGGAAAAAAATAAACCCAAAACCAAACCCTAGCTAAAATCAATTAAGTTTATTTTTAAAAACTTATCACAAGTTGTTGTTCATTTACTATGTAGTAAAAGCTTAGAAATACAATATTCTGCTGTTGTAAACAATTTACTGTGTTAAAAATTGAGTGTCCAGAAGTTTTGTCCTGCTACTGGGGCATATGAGGCTAATAGCAACTATAGATTTAAGCATGTAATACATACTGATCTAGATGAGAAGACTGAGAGTTTTTAAGGAAGGGAGCCAAAGTTAATATACATTGGAACAATTTATTTTAATTGTTCATACATCTTGCATAGTACTAACATCGCTGTAACCATTCAGAACAAAGATCTTGGATAGTTCACTGAAAATCCCTGCTTTAAGTGTAGTGCTGTTTAATAACAAACATGCAAGAATGTTTTAAGAATGATGAAGAAAGAATTGTTGTGCCCTTACAGGAAGTAATAATATGATCTCATCAAAAATATGGTGGCAATATCTTCTAGCATACGGGTTAGTCTTTAAGAATAATTGTTAAAGCCCTTGCATAACTTGAAACAGGATTATAAAAATAAAGAAAACAGTCCAAATTTGTTGGACTGGAGATTAGATGATCTCATAGTATATTCCAGTCATAAGCTGTATAAATTAATAAGGGAAACATGTTTTTGTTTGAATTAGTTTGTTGTTGAAACTTGTCCAATTCCCATTTTCTGAAGAATTTGGGCCTGAAATATAAACCAAACTGTTACTGGTTTGTCTGAAGCCTTCATGAAGAATTTTAACACACAGTGCTAGATTTTTAACTTGCAATGTCTCCACAAATGTCTCCTTGTTTATTAGCTCTTGCTTGTCAACTGTGTCCTTTATTCCTAATAACCTCTTATCTGAGGCTCATTTCATAGAATGCCAGATTGGAAGGGACCTCAAGGATCATCTGGTCCAACCTTTCTTGACAAAAGCATGGTCTAGAGAAGATGGCCCAGCACTCTGTCCCGTCAAATCATGAAAGTGTCCAATGTTGGGGAATCTACCACTTCCCTGGGGAGATTATTCCAATGGCTGATTGTTCTCATAGTGAAAAATTTTCTTCTTGTGTCCAAATGGAATCTCCCCAGGAGTAACTTGAACCCCTTGTCTTTTCCATGTGACTCCTTGTAAAAAGGGAGTCTCCATCTTCTTTGTAGCCACCCTTTAAGTACTGGAACATGATGATAAGGTCTCCTCTAAGCCTTCTTTTCTCAAGGCTGAACAAACAATTGTGCAGTTTGGATTTCACTTTTGGATTAACTCTTCTGGTCATAGACAGAAAGGCATTTTAGTGTGAAGACAGCTTACCTGGCAAGCTAGTTTTTGAAAATCATCATCTGGATCAGTTCACAGAATAGAATAGAATATTCTAAATAATTCTAAATAGAATGCTGGTGGTGTATCTCCCTGTGACTCAGCTGACCAGTTGCAAACATTTTGGCCAAGGTTGTTTTCAATTAAAACCACTTACTGGTAAGACCCTATCTCTGGATTTCCTTTCTATCTATTCTTTTCTGTTTGTGGTATTTGTATGGTAAAAGTTATCAAATATACAGTTGGGGTTTTTTTTGTTACATATGGGGCAGACAACCATTACCCATTCAGAAAAAAGTGAATGCTTAGTGTACTATTTTTTATAAATTAATTGATCCTGAAAAGATTGTCATGGTTTAACCCCAGCCAGCAGATAAGCACCACAGCTGCTTGCTCACCTTTCCTTCACCTTGGTGGGAGGGGGAGGAGAATCAGAAAAAAAAAAGTAAAAAGCCTGGGTTGGGATAAGGAGGGTTTACTGGGACAGCAAAGGAAGAGGAAAATAACAACAAAACTTATAACAGAATATACAAAGCCAGTGATACACAACACAATTTTCTCACCCAACGACCAACCGGACACTCAGCCTACACTCAGACCAGCCCGGAGCTGTGCCTCTGCAACTAGCCCCCTTTTATGCTGTGCATGACATTGTATGGTATGGAAAACACCTTTGGCTAGGTTGGGTTACCTATCCTGGCTGTGTCCTGTCCCAGCTTCTGGTGAAAATTAACTCTATCCTAGCCAAACCAGGACATTATCCACTCCTCCTTCTATACCATCATGCTCATATCCTATAATTTCCAATTAATCATCACCACTCTTCCTGTCTTTCATATATAGATACACACACACAGAGGGATGCCATTCCTCTAAAATGTCCATTGAGTTCATTTTGTCCATGACTTTGAGCTCTGTATTGGGTTAGCATGTCAAGGTTTTGGTTGTGGGGGGGGTACAGGGGTGGCTTCTGCGAGAAGCTGCTAGAAGCTTCCCCCGTGTCCGATAGAGCCGATTCTAGCTAGCCGGCTCTGAGACAGACCTGCCACTGGCCAAGGTTGAGCCAATCAGTGAGGGTGGTAGCGCCTCTGTGATAGCCTATAT
>VXBL01009310.1:0-10606 GCA_013400195.1 Aramus guarauna
ATTCTACTTTATGGATATCATAAGGTGAACAAACTGTGGTGTGTAACTTCCAAGTGTATATCTGACTTTTGTTTGGTGATCATTCTAAGACTGTCTTCACATGCAATGCAAGTTAGTGATGATCCACTTGGTAGCGGTCTCTGGTGTGGTATGGAAGCATGGCCCAGCAGAAGGCAGGGCTCAACTCTGAGTTTTGTTGGTGGGTGAGTGCCTTTAATTCTGTGTATTATCTTTGGAGGACAAGAGATAAGTGTATAAACAGTTGGGAATTATGTTGAGCACTAGAGTTGTTCAGTGTCTTATTACACTATAATGATCCTTTGGAAAGGCACACCTGTGGTAAACAAGTTCTACTCTGTATAGCCTAAAAGGTAATATTAATGCTAAACACTTTTTGTTATCTAAGTCAAATAAAGTAAGACAATATTTCACAACTCTTTAGCCATTAAAAGTGCTTAATGCTGTGCTCAATTGTGGCCTTTCATTGTAGCTTCTTTTATTTTACTGCATTAGACATTTGACTCAGTTCTCCAAACTGGTAAGTTGTATGTGCCCTTGTATTCCAGCAATCGAAGTCTCAAACATCAAAGGTGCCGTGTAGGTTCGAACGAAGAAGCAGAGCTGTAGGTAAAAGCAGATTTGTACAGTGCCTTGAAAAGAGCAAATTACTTTTGCGGAACTAAATGCAAGGAATTTTAAAATGAGGATTGACTTGCAAGCAAAAATTAGTAATCCAGATAGTAGGAGGTGAAGTACAGAAGACTGTAGTTTACTACACGTGTAGCAGTGAAAATTATAAATCTATTGTAGGTGAAAAGCTTAAAGAGAAAAAAATGATAGTTCTGTTGCTGTTTGAATTTTCATTAATAGCCAGATTGCTTGATACTATTACTGGTTCTTAATGGTCAGGTTTTTGTAAACCAAGGGGAGAATATTGTTGTGTTCCTGGATCCAGACTGGGATGTCAGGTATGCTGGAATTTGTCTTTCAATGCCTCTTTCACTTGTTGCAGCTACTTCATCGGTTCCAGCGCCTAAAACAGAGCCTTCTCCTTCGCTACTTTCTGCTGGTTCTCTGCCTAGTGTGGTATCCACCACTGCTTCACTTCTGCCTTCAGCATCACAGCACGTGGCAACATTGTCTAGCTTGCATCAGTCCAGTGATTTGGCCAGCAGCTCACTTTCCCAGTTAAGCAGGTACAGTAGGAGTTGTGACAAAGTGAAAGGGGTTCAATTTTGGGTAAAGGGCCAACATGAGGGTGATTGTGTATGGGGGCCGTCAGACACCAGGGTCCCCTTTTCTGACATTAACTAGGATTAGGAGATTCAGAAGAGACCAGGATATTTCTGGTTGCAAAGTATCAGCTTTGGGCTGCCTCTTAATGATAGAGCAGCTGCTGCCCTCAAGTTTTCATGATCTATATATACAACTTTGTGTTTCAAGGGGCTCTTGCTTCAATCATGCTGGCTAAATTGGTTTCCCCCACTTTGTTTTTCCTACTTTGTCCACAGTGCCTGCTGTTTGTTTAGTGTTGTATGTTTGAAATCATTCCTTAACAGTTTACTTCCTGGCTAATTTTGAAATATTGTAGTTTCATTTATATTTGTATTGCTTAAAATTAAAAACTGGAAATAATTCCACAGGGACAGTGTGTTTTTTCTTTCTAAGGCATTTCCTTAAGATGCTTTGAAATATCAGATTGGTGTTCCTGGAAGTGCATTTAGCACAGCTTAACTCATTTGCAATATCTGTCTGATTTTTCAGCGCCTGTTACTTGAGCTTCGTCCTCAGGCAGGTGACATCCTGAGGCTATACTGGTTGAGTTATATTTTAATACTCACCTTTGTACTGTATCTGTTACTATAAGAAACTAATTTGATGGGCTATTACAAGGTTTTTTTTCTGTTTCACAGCTAGGACATGATTGATTCTCTTTTAATACATTAGTGGTTTCTGTTGAATAAAATGGTAAATGTGTCAAATAACAAGAATTACTCCATTCACATTAGAAAACATCTCACATTTGTTTGTTGAAAAGCCATGTACATTGGTAGAAATTTTAGTTTGGAGGATTGATGCTGTTGGACAGATACCAAGCACCATGAAAAGATGATTCCTGAATTCCAAGCATGTCTGACTTGGTTGTGCTGGTGGCTGTTGCCTGCATCTCTACCGTAGGTCAGATGGTCAATTAAGGCTTATTAGAAGAGCTGGGGAGAGTGGACAAGGGAGTGGTTTAAAACTGTATATTGGACTGAACCATTTCTTTCCTTGCTGCCTGAAGTGGTGTCACTGTAATTCCTGCAGATGGGGAACAGTTTTAAAGAGTCAAAGTAAAATTAATCCATGAAACTGCCAAGATTTATTCTGGTCCCACACCTTGAAGAGCTGCCAGAAGTGTTTGCCCTTAAATTAGGGCATATAATTTAGCCTCTAGCTTTGTTATTAAAACTGCTATATTTTATTGTGGCTATTTCTATAGAGAATACTAAAATACTTGTTATGGTTAGGATCTCACCTAACCATATGTGTGTATACACATACCTTCAATTTTTATTCTTTAATTAATATCCTACTATCTACTATATGCTGTGTTTGTGTATATATGTGTGTATATATACATACATATATATATTCAAAAATGTTCTAGGAAAAAATAATTTTATTAATTCTTTTCAATTTCTTTCTAGCTCCCTTTCCAATCATCAGAGCAGCCTCTCCCCTGCCTCAGTGTTGTCTTCAAGCACATCAAATGCAGTAAGTTCTGTTTGCATTTGAACAAATTGTTGTGCTTTTAACCTAGCCATTCTTCACTTCCTTCCACCCCCCCCCGGATGGGGGAGAGAATCGAAAAGAAAAAGGTAAAACTCATGGGTTGAGATAAAGACAGTTTAATAGGAAAGAAAAGGAAGAGAATAATAATAATTATAAAAGAATATACAAAACAAGTGATGCACAGCACAATTGCTCACCACCTGGAACTGATGCTCAGCTAGTTCCTGAGCTGTGCTGCCTCCCAACCAACTCCCCCAGTTATACACCGAGTATGACATCATATGGTATGGAATATCCCTTTGTTGTCCCAAAATGGGGTTCTTTACCCGGTGTGCAAAGAGCCGATAACACACAGAGCCGAGATATCTGTTTATTTCATGTCTGTGCAGAGATGGGTGCTAGGTGGTCACTCCACAAAGCTAGCACACCTTGCTTACCACACAGTAAGTATTTATACATTTCAAGCAACCATTATCAGCACTTTCACATCTACTTTTAAAATTATGCTTGGTTACCCTTGTTTTTATTGGTCCTTTCTATGTCCTGTCTCTGCTTAAAGCTACAGCATCCTATCTTTTTACTAAGCATGCTCAGTGAGGGGTGGGTTTATGTGAGTAGGAGGGTTTTTCTCCTCTAGAGGTGTGGTTTTACTATGCCAATTAGGATAGTTCACTCACAGTTCAAATAGCTCTTTGACTTTATCAGTAGTAGCATTCCTCTTGTGCTTATCTTGGTATTTCTTTTGTTTGGCTGATGGTGTCATCTTGTCATCTTGTTTCTTCTCTCAGGGATGCACCTAGTTGACTGTCTACAGAGGCTAAGTAGCATCCTTTGTTTTATTTTTGGCATCTCTCCAACACCTTAGGCCAGTTTGGGTCCTAAAACAAAAACACAGCACTATACCAGCTGCTAGGAAGAAAATTAACTTTATCCCAGCGAAACCAGGACACAGATGTTCCGGCATATAGTCAATTTATCTGATGATTAAGACCCTCTCTTAAAGTTCATTGTGTACCAGTACACTAAGACCTGAAACAAGAGCCTTATCTCAGGGAAGGACTGCCAGCCCTCTAGTATTAAAAAGTGTCTTTACCACTTGTGATTTGTACTAGATCAGGAATACGTATTACAGAGATTTGCCAGTCACACAACTGTAGAGGAAATTTTCATGCCAGCAGGGGGGGATGGAATAAAGAAAGAAGGTCTTGTAACAAATGTATTTAAAAAAATATAATCTTTAGAAGTGGCTGTCTGAAATTGCTCCAACATGTGGACTGTTAGCAGTCTCTACTGGAGAGGTTAGCTGGCAAAATGCAGGTGATGGAATGATATGTGTCATGACAAATGCCTCATGACAGATGATTTTAGAGTTTACCATGTGGCATTGTTGTCACCTGTGTATTTAATGCATTTGAGATAACAAGGCAAATGGTATTGAACATAGTACTCTAGATGAGGTTGCACAAATGGAAGTCAGAGAGGCACTGTCTTGTTCCATGACAGGATACTTTTGTACAATCCCAGTTGGGGTGTGCAGATAGGTTACTGCTTTTCTTTATCCTGTATTTTGGTTTGTAATGCTCCATCCCTACTGAATACGTAACTTAAAAAATCACACCATTCTAAGTGTCCTCTGTTATCAGAGTTGTTTTGACTTCTGCGTGTTGATGACACTGTTTTGCAAGTGTGATCAGCTTACAGCTAAGGCACTGTATTGTGCTGCATTCAAACCAGGAACTCCTTTATCCTCATGTGTTCCTGAAACAACATCTGGTCTGTGTTTTAGTTTACCACATAAAATCTGTTGTGGGACACTGCAGTTTAAATCTTTTAAATCTCACAAGTGCATTGAGGAAAACCACGATAGCAGTGTCCTGTATTTTGAAAGCAAATACTGTCTTTTGGAAGAATATGGCAGGCAACTAAGCACAACGCAGCCACTTGCTCACTCCCCCCACCCCCGGGCGTAAAAGTGAGAAAACTCATGGGTTGAGATAAAGACAGTTTAATAAGTAAAGCAAAAACTGCGTGTGCAAGCAAAGCAAGACAAGGAATTCATTCACCACTTCCCATGGGCAGGCAGGTGTTCAGCCATCTCCAGGAAAGCAGGGCTCCATCACACATAACGGTTACTTGGGAAGACAAATGCCATTGCTCCGAACGTGCCCCCCCCCTTCCTTCCTCTTCCTGGAGCCCCTTATATACTAAGCATGATATCATATGGTATGGAATATCCCTTTGGTCAGTTGAGGTCAGCTGTCCTGTCTGTGTCTCCTCCCAACTTCTTGTGCACCCCCAGCCATCCCACTGGCGGGGTGATGTGAGAAGCAGAAAAGGCCTTCACTCTGTGTAAGCACTGCTCAACAATAATGAAAACATCTTGATATGAGAAACACATCTCTATATTATCAACACTTTTCAGCACAAATTGAAAACATAGCCCCATACTAGCCACTATGAAGAAAATTATCTCAGCTGAAACCAGGACAGAATTTAACATAACAAGTAGTACCTTATAGGTGTATGCAAGCAAAGGGCAATAAATAATGCAATGGAGTGACATTTGAGTTCTGTGGTATACTTTTATGATGATATGGTGGTTTGTATTTAACTCTTATGTAATAATTTTTTTTTTTAATACTTAGAAATCACAAGCATGCCATTTAGTTGCTTGCTTGGTACATAGATAATGCATATCTTTTTATTTTGCATGTGCTGCTGTTACTTAGAAGGTTGTTGGGTTTGGATTTTTCATTTTTTCCCCGGCATCTTCCACTGTGGTTTTATTTGCTTTATGATCCTCATTCTTTTTGTTTCCTTTCTAGCATACTGGTGTTGAGAACATGACTTCGCTCCAGCCCTCAACAACCTTTTCAACTGTTTCAACCTCAGCCACTAGTACCACCTCTTCGGTTGTCAGCATGGCAAGCAGCATGAACACTACAAACAGCCTTGGCCTGAGTGTTACCAGTGTGTCTATACCAGCTGCTACCACAAGGGCAGCTCCCTTAGTGTCTTCAGGTTCGCAATATTAACAGATCATGTGGATAGATAGAGGACTTCAGTCAGTACGGCTGTCAGTTGAGCATCTCACCAGCCATAACTATGCTAAGAAATCCACATTAGCATTTTCAACATGCTTTATTTGCTGGCTTACACAAAACCAGGCAGTTTTATATTTGAAATATTTGTTAGGGTCTTATGTGGCATTTATATAGCACATTCAATCCCCAAAGAGCTTTATAAATAGATACCAGAGCAATTCTGACTTTGGAAATTTTGGGCTAGGAGGTTCACCCAGTTTGTATTCCAGGTTGTGATCAACTCTTAGCTGTGAGTTCACATTAGCTTTAATTTCAGTCTTCTCTGTGACTTGAATTCATTTAGCAGTATCAAAATATACTGCGTCTTCATTATCATATGCCACATCCCTACTGCCACAACTACAGAAAGGAAAAAAGCATCTGATGTCTGAGTCATTCCACAGCAAATAGCACTTCAGAAAAAGGGTCTACAGAGACAGAAGATGGGGAGACTTCTTGCACTGAAGTGGAAGCAATGCTAAATTCTCTCTTGCTTCTCTAATTAACCTGAACTGCTAAAAGGAAATCCTATGGAGAGAAATTAATGATTTAAATATTAAGATCAAACTTACAGAAGGATTTTTCGTTCCAATACCTTGTAAATGAAGTGTCTGATGACTGGCCAAAGTGCATTTTTTTTTTAACTCTTCTGCTTCCTAGCACTGCTTCATGGAGGCAACTGAAACTGTTTCAGTCATCTTCTCTTTGCTATTCCCAGCTGCAATAAGTCACCCACAAAAAGTATGCTGGTAACATTTAGTGCTTTCCAGTTTATTGCTGGTGATAAGGGAGGATGTGTTGACAGAGCAGAAAATGAAAGGAATTTTCTCTCTTAGATTGAGAACAATGTCTAAATTTTGCCTTCAGGAGAGAACTGAGGAAAGGACAAGTTCCTGTAATTCTTGTAATCCTCTTGGACAAAGAAAATGACAAAATCAGACTGTTCTCTGTCTTCAGTCTTAAGTAGCCTGTACTTTCCCTTCCTTGAGGCATGGTTAAACTCTTCAGGCGATTTTGAGCGTTTTCATCAACCAGCACAAAATTCTTCTACGTAGTTCTGCTCTTTACAAACTATGACAGTGCAGCTGCCAGGGCTTGTGAGCTATCTTGTCTCAACGCTGAAGCCTTTTCTTTCTTAAAGGCTTGTTAAAGTGTCTGTATTTTGATTCTACAGGCAAAGCTCCCCCAAACCTGCCCCAAGGTGCACCACCCTTGTTGCATAACCAGTATATTGTGGGACCTGGAGGACTTCTGCCTGCCTACCCAGTAAGCAATTTAATTTTTCCTGTCCCTGATTGCTTAACCCTTGGTGCAAGTGAGCCCTCCAGACCTGCTGCTGTCTATGCCCAAGGCATAGACAAGAAGGGCAGGAAGGAGGATCCAGGGAACTACAGGCCTGTCAGCCTGACCTCAGTACCGGGGAAGATTATGGAGCAGTTCATCTTGAGTGTGCTCACCAGGCAGGTGCAGGACAACCAGGGGATCAGGTCCAGCCAGCACGGGTTCATGAAAGGCAGGTCCTGCTTGACCAACCTGATCTCCTATGACCGGGTGACCCACCAAGTGGATGAGGGAAAGGCTGTGGATGTTATCTACCTGGACTTTAGTAAAGCCTTTGACACTGTCTCCCACAGCATTCTCCTAGAGAAGCTGGCAGCTGATGGCTTGGACAGGTATACTCTTCAATGGGTAAAAAACTGGCTGGAAGGCTGAGACCAGAGAGTAGTGCTGAACGGAGTTAAATCCAGTTGGCGGCCAGTCACAAGCGGTGTTCCCCAGGGCTCAGTCTTGGGGCCAGTCTTGTTTAATATCTTTATCAATCTGGATGAGGGGATNGGGCAACGAAGCTGGTGAAGGGTCTGGAGCACAAGTCTTATGAGGAGTGGCTGAAGGAACTGGGGTTGTTTAGCCTGGAGAAGAGGAGGCTGAGGGGAGACCTTATTGCTCTCTACAACTACCTTGAAAGGAGGTTGTAGTGAGGTGGGTGTTGGTGTCTCCTCCCAAGTAACTAGCGAAAGGACAAGAGGAAATAGTCTCATGTTGTGTCAGGGGAGATTTAGATTGGAGATTATGAGAAATTTCTTCACTGAAAGGGTTGTCAAGCATTGGAAGAGGCTGCCCAGAGAGGTGGTGGAGTCACCATCCCTGGAGGTGTTCAAAAAAAGTGTGGACGTGGCACTTCAGGACATGGTTTAGTAGGCATGGTGGTGTTGGGTTGGTGGTTGGACTTGATGATCTTAGAGGTCTTTTCCAACCTTTATGATTCTGTGATTCCTGTTGGCATATGTCCACCTGGAATTCCTGTTCCAAATGCTGAAGAATGTGTGAAATGTATTCAGTGAGGGTTTACTGTTGATAATAAACTGCAGAACTGTTGGTACAGACCTGATTTGGCTGCTGTTGAGGCTAAACATGTGTGTTGCTATGGTTTTCAGTGGTATTGTTTTCCCAAATCTGGGTTCTTCACCTGGTGTGCAAAGACTCAATCACACACAGAGTCGAGATATTTATTTATTTAAATTCTGACCAGAATAGGGTGCCGGGCATCTAACACCAGCTGGCACACCAAGTACATCAAGCGTGCTTTTTTTATAACAAGATGTAGCTGATTGGTGTTCTTAAACTTCCTTATCCACCTTTCACCTGCCCTCATCATACATATGCATTTTACTTTGTTTCAAACATTTGAGGAGGTGGTCTAATTAGCATGCTCATTATTCAATACAAGTGAGTTGAGAATACACTATTTCTTGATACTATTCCAAGGCTAGATATATTTTATATACACTTACAATAGGGAAATAATACTTTGAAGGGTCCTATTGTTCTAAATCCTTGGTCCATTAGAGATCCTATCCTGGTTACTGTAGTTTCAGAACATACTGTTAAGGATACTTGAGGTGGCATATACTTTGCACAGTCTTAACCCTTATTTTTCCTACATCAGTATCAGGTTTTAGACTCTTTGAGTAAAATTAGATTCGTTCAGGTTTGTGTTACTGGAATAGATTTACTATAGTAATGGTTGAAATGTGCCACGTGTCCTGTCTGTCATTCTTTGAAAGATTGCATACAGCTTTTTGATATCTGACCAGGATCAATATATTTTTGGTTATCTGTTTTTTGAATCAGAAACTTTAATTTTTCTGTATCACATTGAATGCGAAGGAATACCATAGGTTGCTTTGTGGTCTAGTCATTAAATCTTAAATCCTGCTATTCTCAGAATTGATGATTGAAGCAAAGAAGGCTGTTGCTCTTACTCCCAAATCTGAACGCCCTGTAGATTTTTCACAAGTTGATGAATGATGCATCTGTGAAAACAGTATTGAAGATGGGACAGTCATACTCTCATCAGAAGACTGTTGTCACCAAGAAACAACATCAGAGTGACAAGCCATTTTCAACTTAGCTTTACTAGCCTTCAAATGCTACAGTGCACCATGGTAGCACAATGCAACGCATAGCTGTACACCTTTAAAATAGACTGGGCCTAGGTCAAACTCTATTTAAAGCCCCAAATTGGTCAGCATCAGAGAAAAGTGTTATAATGATGTTTCATTTTTATCTGTTTTTAAACAGATTTATGGTTATGATGATCTCCAGATGCTTCAATCCAGGCTGCCAATGGTAAGTAAATGGCTTGGTTTGTTTAATTTTAAACAAGTTATCTTCAGTGTTGATCATTTGTGCAACACAAATTGGTTCATTTGATGGTGATTAAGAGCTTATCCTTATGTTCTATATTCTGTTTTTTTTTAAATATCCACAGTTTCTCTATGTGGTGTAAATTGATATAGAGCAACTGTTGTATCATGCATTTGTCCATCTGCAAATTCTGTAAATAGAAAAAAGTTTGCTCTGTGCTTTAGAGTGGAGAAATATTTAATCGTTGTAGCAACAGTATGACATCTTGTCAAGTCTAGTTGAAATCTGAGTGTGAATGTTTTCTTTTATCAAGAGGTAGGGTTGAACAGCAAGTACACAAATTGGCAGCCAGTGCGTGAATCTGACAGGTTTTGGAGGCACTCATAGGTGGAGATCTTTGTGTATGCATCGTGGCAACAAATACAGGTGAGCTGCAGGAGGGAGAGTATATGAAGTTTTCTTCCTTACCTGGATCCAGAATGTAAATGACGTATGAAAGAAGCTGAGAGTTTAGGTTCACAAAGAGCCTCACCCTAGACTGCAGAAAGGTAAAGAATTTTGTTTTCAGAAAACTAGGATAAGGAACTTGGAGAGAAAGTTTGGTAGTATGTAACTGAGAAAAGTCACAGAATTAAATGATGCAGTGTATCCCTAGAAGCAGAAATGGAGTAATGATCAGTGATCTGGAAAAAAATTATCGCTGGATGAATGCCATAGTTAGAGGTCCAAGTCAGTACCAGGTCTTCCATGTGGTCTGGGGACAGCCAGAGTCAGATAGTCAAAGGTGAGTACAGGGATGTCCCAAACAGAACCCTGTCCAGCTGCACATCCTGAATAAAAAAAAAAATTGACCTCATTAATTAAGATGTTATCTACTCAATGAAGGCATGATCCTTGGAAGAATTATTGACTAAAATAAATGGGATGATTTTCAGAGCAGCAAAATCATAGAATCATAGAATGATTTGGGTTGGAAGGGACCACAAAGATCATCTAGTTCCAAGCCACCTGCCATGGACAGGGACATCTTTCACTAGACCAGGTTGCCCAAAGACTCGTCCAACCTGGCCTTGAACACTTCCAGGGAGGGGGCATCCACA
>VXBL01009312.1:0-34148 GCA_013400195.1 Aramus guarauna
GGGAGGGGAGAAAGGAAACCAAAATGTCTGGGCTTTTTTATGTAGAGGTATTTTTCAGCTTAACTCTATTAAGTATAAGATCACTCAGATGTTTAAGGGTTCATATACATGTATACTAACTTTCAAAAGCTACACAGGTTATATATCTATTCCTGACTAGGCATCATCACTCAGAGATGATACTGAAGCCTATGGAGGAGCCATAGTATTTTCTCCAGCAACAGAGCCAGAAAAATCAAAACCTCTGCACTTCAGCCTTTTTGTTGCATTTGGAAGAAGGCCAAACTTCTGGTTTTAATCATCGAAAGATGTCTTCCTGTAAGTTCTGCTTTACCTTTATCACAGTGTTTCAATTTGGTTTTTCATTCCTCCCCCCAATCTAGTTCAGTTCACCCTAGAAGATATGAGCACCAAACACAGATGGATATTGTCACTAGTTACAGGAAGTTTTCTTTCAGTTACTGAAATATTCCTATCCTAAACCTCTACGCAGTAGAGGCCACCTACTGTTACCTGTAAAGAACAGCAGATATTTACAGAAAATACCAACTTTTCTTTAACTGAAAATGGGATTCCTATAATGCATAGCAATACCTCTTCTTTGCAGTTTATTCAACAGTGCTCAGAAGTCATCTTTCCTTGGGTGACCAAGAAGCCTCCAACCCATGCCCAAAATGAACCAATCTCCAATTGTGCATTCTGACATCTTCCTACCTAGCACACTTTGAATTTCTGGGTGGTCTGTCTTCTGCTCTGCATTTGTTTTCCAGTTTCACTCTGTGCCTCATGCTTTGGCAGAGGATCATACCAGATCTAGTTCGTAGCCTGTGACTAAGGAAAGAGAGGGATCATTTACCCTTGTTTGTTGCAGACAGTCATGATCTTAGTTTTACTCTCCAAAAACTATCTTCTACCTTGCAATTGTAAGTCCGCTTTATTTGTTGCAAGTTATGTCACTTAGCTTGCAATTATGATCAAATGCATTTCATAGACCATACATATTCAACCATGCCATTAAAACCACTGCTTAAGAGCATGCTCGTTTAGAATCAGCTGCAAACTTGGGAGTCTGAGGCTGAACTGCAGGGGGACAAGCCCTGAGCTGCGGGGATCTTGATTATACTCACTGAAGTGACTTTCTGGTTCGACTTCCCTCTCAGATGTATTAAAAAGTTGACAAGTATCCAGTTATTTACTTACAGAATAACAATATTACCCCTTGAAGTTAAGCATATGTCTCACCAAAACCAGAGTGACCAAAAGATAGCTGCTTTGAAAAGACTGGAAACTTTGCAGTTATGAGCCTCATAGAACAGCTTAAGCTACCTTGAATCTTAAAAGACAAACACGTACGATGAGCAAACGCTGAAGTCACATTGTATGTAAAAACGAGGGAGTGGAAGTGTCATATCCTGAGGGCAGATGATTAACAGCTAGCTCAGAATTTTGATTATGTGAACAGCAATACTAACTTTGCAATTACAGGAATTAACAACAGTTCTCACTGACAATTATACAAATGAAAATAGTGCTTCAAACACATATGGCTTGCAAAAAAGACATTTATGGAGATTCAGAGGGATCTTTCCTTCCCCAGAATACAATACATTACTTCAATGAAACATGATAGTAACATTCAATCTTTTAAAATGAAAACAAAGTAAGTTGGAGCTGAGCCTCTCACACAAAAAAGCAGCAGCTTCAGAAGTAAGTTTTCTTGGCTACTGATAGCAGTATGTCATTTGATATAATGTTCATGGAAAGTACAAGCTCATGGAAAATATGAGGTTTCTTGTCCCTGATAGTAAAAAAAAAAATAAAATTATTCAATAGTGAAAAATAAAGCTGAATTATGTGGTCATGGTACGGTATAGCATCTCAAGCCTGGATGTAGAATAGGTCATGCACACAAGAAAAAGCTTCAGAAACTGCATAGAATTCAAATAATTTTGTAGAAAATAAGTTTTATTTGGCTCCTTTCATACACTTTTTCAAAAAAGAAATGCACATTCATACAGTTTGCCCTTCCCAGTGCATGTATGGATTTGCTCACATAGAGCCATTAATATCAAGGCAAAAGGTGCCTTTGAAATCATTTCAGACACGTATTTTGACGGTAAAGCATCCAAAGTTACTAATTTTCTAATTATAACTTGGAAAGAAACATTTCAGATGTTTCTTCTCCAATTTCACACATATAATTGTCCCACACAGGGAAGAGGAGACAGACCTGCAACAAAGAACTGTCAAGCCAATGGCTAATACTCATTTCAGGTAGAGCTAAAAAATAGGTTCTCTATTTCATACTGAGTTGGGGTATAAAAGAAAAACCCAGCTAGGTAACTTGCTCTTTGCAAAAGCTCCAAAACAGAAGTGATAAAACATTGCTTCAAAACCACAAATCAGCCATTGAAAGTGAGAGTTCGTTGGCAAAGAAAGCACTCTTTCCCCAGTTGTTTCTCATGGTCAGGTCTCTTTCCTGTTGATGGTGACTATGGAATTTGTGTCTTGCTGCTTCTTCTTAAGCACTTCATGAAGAGAAGTAAATACAGCTCAGGCTTTCATACATCACAAGAGGTACTAACCCATCAAGTAGCCCCTACAGAAAAAAATTAAGTTAGCAAACATGAGCAGCACTCCTCAAAAAAAAAAAAAAAAAAATCAAGAGACATATGGTCTTAAAACAAAAACTTCAGACTGCCAAAAACTCTGCTGATCGAGGCTATTTAAAAGAACAAATCCTGTCCAAGGTACAAACTGGCCATCTTAACTACACGCTTCTTCCTCAGTTGATTTTCTTCAATGAACACCAAAACTGGATTAGCCTGTTCTCAATCCAGTCTTGGTAATTGTTTGGAATTTTTGAAGCCCAGATTACACTCTATGAAAGGTTCTTTATTTGTACCCTTTACACAAACTGCCAGTGTTAAAATACTCAATATAACCCGACAACTTCTGGCACTTGGCACATCTCTGGTCTCTTTTTCTCTTCCACTTCTCTGAAATGCTGTCTCTTTAACGAGTTTGAGAAAGAGAACTGTTAAGACACATGTGTACTCAATGAAACAAGAGTCCATATACCATCAATGAAGCAAGAAAATACAGGGGAGGTCGCTATCCAGCTACCTGCTGCCAGGGAACTCAGCACTTCTGTGCTATGAAAAAAGTTTTTAACTACACTGCAGAGGTTAAAAAAAAAAAAAAAATTAAGGAGGAATGACTGTCATTGATAGGTCAACATCTCATGGAGCTACTCCAGAAATTAACTACCAGTACCTCTAAACATCAGGTTTCAGCTATTCTAAATGAAATAGATGGACTGAGAAATAAAGGGCCGGGGAAGGAGGGATAATTGAAAATCCTGCATTTGGATTTTGCATAGCCTGAAATCTCCATATCTTTCCTATTTTTTGATCTGCAAATATAGATGCATTAAAATGTCACATATATTGTATGCTTCAAAATTATGTTCAATTTTCTAGCAACAACAATTAAAAAAAAAACCCAAACCCTGAGACATCATCTTTACTTTCAGACTGCTTTGGATGTTTCTGAACACTTGTTACTGCTGACATAAGTTCTTCTAGTTATGATCTCTCATGTACACTGTCACTATAAAGAACTTCAAGTTCTTTGACACTTGCTTTTTCCTCAGAGCCCTACCTTGTAATTACTTTTATCTGACCAGTAGATACTCAGTCTACCTTAAAATTCATTTTAAGTCAGACTCTCTAATCATATCTTCTGACATACCAGAAACTGTCACCTTTTTTTAACAACAGCACAATTTTACAGTAGCTGGCCCCAAAAGCACCCCACCTCATTCAAGATAGCCTGTTCCAAAGAAAAACAACTTATAGCCAAGCTACAGATCTTTAACATATCATTGTACTGTCTGCTGCTCTTTAAATTTAACATAGGTGCACATGAGCCAGAAAAACAGAAGAAAAGCTGAAAGAGTATTAAATCACTTACGGTAATTTCATCCTCATGAAAACTCTGGCCATGAAGAAGCTCAAAAGCACGCTGACAAATCCAATAAAGAGCAAAAGAAACCTATTCAGCTTAGGGATGTTTGGTGCATTGGATCGATCCAGAATTATGAATCCTAGGCCGCCCATTGTGAAGAGGAAGCTGGATGCGAGCCCTTCCATAATATATTGTCCGTTTACTCTGAAGAACAAGAAGCGGGGGAAGAAGAGAGAGTCAGGAAAAGATTAGTTTTAGAGAAACTAGTTACATTTCAAAACCCATCTACTCAACCTGCCTTAGCTGTACAAATATACAGGATGCTTAAATTTGATAGCTGACTTTCTGACAAAAAGTAGGTATGGAAACTGACATTATGTGATTTAATTAAGGCTTTAATATGTAATTTATCTCTGGGACTGATAGCGTGCAAGGTGATCAGTCAAGCATAGTAGTGGTTTTATACATAATAGCGTATACTAAAGGCTACCACACAAGCTCATCAGTTTTCAGAAATATCTAGTCCAAAATAGCACCTGGTTTCAGAGACAACTTGAGGTGTGGAACCTTGACCCCAGAGCCACTGAACTTCTCAAGTCTTATTTCCATCCCAATGTTTAGGTAGCAGTGCCTGAATCCTCATTCCAGTACAAATCTCACTCAAAGCACTATGTCAGCGCATGAAGCACATCTACAGGTTCCAGCACACTGCAAAAGCGGTTCTTGCCTGCACTCCATTTTGCTACCAGCTCGCTGAGCCTGCACGTGGATTGTGGAGACCCAGTCTGGCAGTGCCCCGGCTCTGTCAGACCACACTGCTGGATTTCCTTTTTACACAGCTCAGATGGAGAGAGGGGAAGCCAAGTTGTAGAAAGGAATATTACACCTGGATCATGAGTCTCCAGCTTCCCACAGTCACCAATCCTTTTTCCTAGACTTGTAATTAGCAATACTAGCAATCTCATACAATTAGCATAGATGAAACTACTGCAGATGCTAATCAGAAATGAAGATTATCATTATTGTCTCATATCCTGAAAACAATTTAATCATCTTTCATGTTGTTTTTGCTGAATTGTACTAAAGTGCTATCAAGTCCCTGCAGTAACCTGATTCATCTATATTGCAACAATCCAAGCCAGTCTGAGACATATACTACATCTAGTCCAAGTCAAAATCTGTGCACAAGTCATGTCACAGACCTCATGGATTCAAAGAACTTTTCAGGTATTTAACAAAAACCATTATTTGTTTCTATACACATAAAAAAATACAGTTACAAATGTAGATTTAACCCTCTTAAGACCAATTTGTTACTACCCAGTCTCTAGTTTATTTTCAGTAATAGAAACAAAAGATGCAAAGACGATACTGTTCTTATGCATTTATAACTGTGTTCCTCACCCTCAGATGCAAGAGTCCCGATTACATTGGGGTTCAAGAGGCCAGCACCCAAAGTTTCACAAACATTATGTATGCTACTGTAAAATAAGACCAAATATGTCTGCATCCACTACAAAACTCAACTTTAACAGCAAGGGTTTGGAATAAAAAGAAGTATTGGCAGCTCAAAACATTTTTCTTATCAGTCTTTTCATTTTTAAAATTCTGAGGTTTTCCCATTGATTTCAATGCTGTTGGTTGTTTGTTTTTTGGAGTTTTTTTTAATATTTGCAAAAAAAGGACTGATATAGAACAGATCCTGCTTTGCAAAAAGAGCTCAAAAAAAAGTCAATGCACAGCTCTGTAAGACAGGTTCATTCACTTGTGCTTAGGCATTGGATTGAGAGCAGCCCTGAGGAGAAGGACTTGGGGGCGGTGGTTGATGAGAAGTTCAACACGAGCTGGCAATGTGCACCTGCAGCCCAGAAAGCCAACTATATCCTGGGCTGTATCAAAAGAAGTGTGACCAGCAGGTCAAGGGAGTGGATTCTCTGCTCTCGTGAGATCCCACCTGGAGTACTGCGTCCAGCTCTGGGGTCCCCAACATAAGGACATGGACCTGTTGGAGCAGGTCCAGAGGAGGTCTGTGAAGTTGATCAGAGGGCTGGAGCACCTCACCTATGAGGACAGGCAGAGAGAGCTGGGATTGTTCAGCCTGGAGAAGAGAAGGCTCTGGGGAGACTTTACAGCAGCCTTCCTAAAGGGGGCCTACAAGATAGCTGGAGAGAGACTGTTTAAAAGGACACGTAGTGATAGGATGAAGGGTAATGGCCTTAAGCTGAAGGAGAGTAGATTTAGATTAGATATTAGGAAGAAATTCTTCTCTATGGGGGTGGTGAGGCACTGGCACAGGTTGCCCAGAGCAGCTGTGGCTGCCCCCTCCCTGGAAGTGTCCAAGGCCAGGTTGGATGGGGCTTTGGGCAGCCTGGTCTAGTGGAGGGTGTCCCTGCCCATGGCAGGGGGGTTGGAACTAGATGGTCTTTGAAGTCCCTTCCAGCCCAAACTATTCTGTGATTCTATGATTTGCAGCACCTCGCTCGCGGGTGCGGAGCCCTGCTCCTACCTGTATGCCAAGAAGGCCACTGGCCTCTGATGCCCGTGTTCATCTGTCATCGACCCCACACTGGGAGGTTCCACAATCACGTCATAGATAATCCCTGCGGGAGAAAAGCAAACATCACCTTTGACTCAGAGCAGCAAACAGCGAGAACTGCTCTAACGCTTCAGGGACGCTCGGAGTTGGCCGAGGTTCGCGTTTTACGACCGATTTGGAGCCGGACAAGAAGTCAGCAGCGGCCCCACTACCCGGTGCGGGGGCCTGCAGCCCACCCCCCGAGGAAGACCTACTCCGTCAGCGGTGTCTCCCGCTCCCACCGGCCCCGGCCTCACCTCCGGTGATGAGGAAGTAGGACACCACCACCAGCGCGTAAACGGTCATGGCCGAGGGCATGTGCACCCAGCTCGGCCGCTTCAGCTTGATGTTGGGGCACTCGAGCACGGCGAAGGGCAGGCGGTACAGCGTCTCCATGGCGGCGGCGCGGCCCAACGCACGGCCGCTGCTCCCTGCGCTGCCCGGCTCGACCCGCCGCGGCCGCCCTCCACGACCGGACACGAAGGCGGAAACGGAAATTGGCAGCCGCGTCCTGACAGAGTAAAGTAACAGATTTTTTAAAAGCCGACCTAAATGAAACCACCCAAAAGTGACGCCCAGGGAAAAATGAGCGACATAAAGGACAGGCTTTTTTTCTGCACAAAAACATCTGGCAACGCAGACCGCCCCTCGCCGGGAGACTCTCTCCATCGTACTCACCTGCCAGGATCCAACAGCCCTGACGTGTCGCTGCTGGGTAACGGCGGCGAGCTTGGGGCGGGGCCGAGGGCGGGGCAAGGGGCGCTGGGCAGCCACGTGGCCGCCCCTTCCCCGGGGCCGGCGTCCGCGGAGACGCGTTCAGACGTAGGGACGCGTGCGCGCTCGCCGCCAGCCTCACGCACGGACTACGGCCCGCGGGCACGCGCAACGCCCGCCCCGCAGCCGCCGCCAACGGGCGGGAGCGCTCTTCGGGCGAGGCGACCCCCGAGCGCTGCGGCAGCTTCCTGGCGGGGGGAGGAAAACCCCGGGGCCGGGGGAGGTGCAGGCCCGGGGAAAGGGAAAGATCCGGAGCAGGCTCCACCCGAGCCCCTGGGCTGGCGGGGGCGGCAGGGCGGGGATGCCCCTTGCCTGCGGCACGGATGCGGTGCCCGTCCTGGCCCGCAGCCGGAGGAGACCCCGACACTGCACACAGACCGCGGAGGGGAAAAGGGGCGTCAAACCAGCAGCCGCTGACGGCAAGCGCAGTACCTGTGCGCACACATCGTCTCACGCGAACACCTCGTTGGCCCAGGCCGGCAGCAGGGCCACGCTGCCAGTCAGCTCAGCTGGGGCTCGGTACGGAGAGAAGCACCCAGGCAGCATCTAAGGGAGAAAAATTCCCTGGTTTGCACACAAGTTTGTCTAGTTCCTTCATCATCAGGGGCAAGAAATAGCAGTTCCTGTCTTCTCTATACCTTTATCTGAGCTGAGGCCAAGTCTGACAGCACAGGAAGTGCTTCCTTCAGAAAAGGCACCTGACAGCGCCAGCTGAAGAGAAGTAACAGGTCCATAAGAAAACCCTCAAAAACCACTTGAGCACCCACACACAGGAAGACCGATACATTTCAGCAGACATCATTTAACGCTGCAGAGAGGCAATAAAAACCACCTCAACACCAGCCCCTCGCTCCAGGTTACGCCGTGAGCGCGCCCTGCCTCGCTGAGCCATCCGGCCCACCACCCGCTGCGCAGAGGGCACCAGCAGCCCCGAGGGGTATCGTGCCCCCAGATCTATGCTGCAGCTGTCTGCTCGGGGAATTACTTTTCAAAACTGTTAAAAAAAGCAAAGTAAGGGCTTTATTAATAATTTCACTGACACTTTGCCTAGTAACTGCTTTTAATTCTGCCCGCAGCAGTGGTACCACTTCTCTGAACTCACACTTCAGTTGCCTTTCAGTACAATCATGTCATTATAATTAGCCGTTTTCAGTTTTAGCCCTCCTGTTTGGAAGAATCCCCCACTCAGTGAAATTTTCCAGTCAACAGACATTTATGACATTTCTCATAATGATTCCAAAAGTATTTGCTCCCTCCATCTTTCCTCCTTTCCAAACGTCCCAAGGAAAACTTTAATCTCACACCTTTTAATGTAAAACAGGAGCACTTTGGGGGCAGGTTAGACACACTTGCCCTACTTGCTGCTGCTTCTTTAAAAAACCTTTTTTTCAGCATGCCAAAGTACTGAAGTTTGTACTAGCATAGTAAGGCAACAACTAATAAAATTTTAACCTTGTAAACTAACTATAGTAACAGCACCTAAAAATGTCAGAGTAGCAATGCTAGTCTTAGAACCTCCTTTAATTAGCTACAGCCTTTGGAGTAAGTTTTAGCATAACCTGAGCTGAGGAGAAAGAAACTCTTCATACTTAAGATTGTATGAGTTATCTGCAACGTTTATCCATTTTGAGAATATTGACACAATTATTTTAATGACTTGGTACACGGTGAAGCAATTCTTGGCAGGGTACAGCTCCTTTCACCCTGTGCGACGTTAAGTCAGTTATCCCGGACCACAGACTTCTGCCACCAAACCCAGCAGGCACCAACACCTCCGCCGAGTTTGCAGGCGGTTGACCCAAAGTACCAGCTCGCTGCCACCGAAAGGGCAGGCAGGTCTTTTCATTAACTCCACTTTCTGTGCTGTTTCTTGGCTGACTGTACAGCCTGACAAGCTTCAGAGCCAGGCACGGTGCGGACAGACAGCATACAGTCAGGAGGAGGAATCTTCGCGCGTGTCGGAGCCAGAGCGTGAGCAGACTCCACAAGTCATCTAAGAAACCTTTTCAAATGGCATCCTCACTGCTCCCTGTAAGTCTGTGCGCTCAGTAATTATTTGTCCCGCTGGTGGAGCTCACTACTTTTTGAAAAAAATAGTTCTTGGTAAAAATAGATACCCACTTCTTGTCAGATACTAAGAGTAGTTGCAAAATTCAGAGCTGGGGGGCGAGGAATACTGCTGCACCCACAGGTAAAGCAAGAGTTATCCCGAGTGCGTTACAGCACTCCTGGATAGCGTTAGAGGCACATTTACAGTTCTCTCTACAAAACAGAATGAGGCAAAGCAGCAAAACAAGCCCATTTCCACTTTTTACATTACCATTATACTCCCAGTGATAAATCAGCAGAACTTTGGTTCAAATTGCAATACCAGGGGCCTAAATTGCTACCCTAAAACCTAATTTTGGAAGCCATTAAAGGTCAGTCCTAACTGTGCCCTGGAGCGCTGCTTGTATCATACCTCTAACTGCTGACCCAGGAAGCACCTAACAAACAAACAGAATACAACATCTGCAGCTTTCTTCCAGGAGATCCAGATGTAGCAGCACACCACTGTCTGGTGGATACAGCACTGGCTTCAAGACGTCAGACTATTCTCCCCTCCCTCACACTCGAGTAACAGTAACTACAGCACATACTATTAAAAAAAATAATTTACCTTAGGCCTGTACTAGCTCTCCTTCTCATCTAACAATCTCTCTTCCAGTCTTTAGTCTTGTCTTCGTTTGCTTTTCTTTTTCAGATTCCTAACTTTCTTCTGAGTCAAGTCCTCTGATGACTTCACACACAGCTGCTGCCATGAAAACAAAACACCTGCATTGCTCAAAGTTACTTAAATCCCTTTACAGGATTGCCAGACAGAGCTGGGAGTCCCATTTAACCAGACCTCCTTCCACCTGCATGATTTCCCTGGCTGCAGGCAGCACAGAATACCACATCCTGACTTACGGGTTTTGTTGCACCAAGCCCCAATTCTGTGTTACAGAAGCTGTGAGAAGCAGCTCCTACCAGCTGAGGGTAGCACGTGGAATCACAGGACACAAGAAAAGTGGAGCTTTCATTTATTGGGCTGAAACTACAAATAGATTCACTTTGACTTCTGGCTCTGTGCTTGTGCCTTCAACACTTTCACGACAATCTTCTGCTCCTCAATGAGAAAAGCTCGTTTGATTCTGGAAAGGAGAAACAACAACTTTAGGACATGTATTTACTTAAGCGAAAAAACAAAAATAAGACAAACTTACAGTTAGTTTTGCCATCTCCAACATTCATTGCACATGTGGTGTTAGTTCCACAACTACTTAAAAAGACGGGGACAGTGGCACTGTGTGACCATAGCCGTTTGGGGAAGAAAGAAGGCCTAGTGTGGCTACAAATTTGGGGTGAGTGGCTTGTAGGCAGGTGAGATAAAACCTGATGGCTGAACACTGGAAAAATTACCACCTTCATGAACTTCAAAGGCAAAAAGCAAAACACCTCACTGGCAAACTAATTTAGTGGTTCTCAAGGTAGTGGTTCTCAAGGTCAGAACTGCTGTGACCAGCCATGGTCAGCTCTCTTCCTTAGAGCTATAGGAAACTTTATGTGAGCCCAGTTACCAAAACAAGAACGGTTCCCCTCTCAGGATTAAAGCTTCTTTGCAAATAAACAGACAAAACCCTGGCAGGCCACGTCATGCCTAAATATGATTATTTCTGGAAGACATGCAGGGCCACTGTGCAGATGGACCTATGTGATAGTACTCACACATGAACAGCCTATTCGGTGGCTTCGAGTTAAAAGCACAAATATACCACAATTTCTTCTACCTTTAAAACATTACAATGCCATTCCATATACATTTGGTATATATGGCTATATTCAACGCACAGTAAAGCTACCAAAGATGCCTAGACAGGAGAAACACCTGCCAGTTACAGGGAAGGAGGTGATTTTCTTTATTTTTAGGCAGAATAAGGTATACTCCTGTATTCAAAACGATGTACCAAGCTCAATAAAGTGTCTGGAAAAACAACTCAGAAAAAATACAGTTTTTAACAGAGAAAAATTACACTATGGATCTGTAGCTGTAACAACCTGTCCTCCGTGGCACCTCATGTGATTTAACTTAGAATTCACACAAGCAGAAAAAATTGCTGGCAATCTTTGCACTACAGATGAAAAAAAATGGTATTAGACTGCGAACTCCAGAGATCTGCTTTGATTACCACTCACAGAGATGACATATTCTTTGTAATACACATTCTTCCTCAAACTTGCCAAGGATGTATAGGGCTGTTGTATACAGCTGTATGTATACATGTATGTATACAGTTGTTACCCAAAAAACCTGAATTCAGTAAGGGCAATCAAAGGCCATCTTAAAACTTAACCACATAAAGATGCTTAATATGAAACAAATTAATACCTTATAATCCCAAAATACCACAAAGAGGCCAAAGCTATCTTTGCATTAGACAAAAGAATAGAAGAGAAAAATCTTTACTATGGAGGGTCAATATAAAACCCCGTAACGAGCAGACTGTTTAGCACCAAAGCAACAGTGCAGTAGGAAATCATGCAGAACACAAACTCTACAGAAGGAGCTCCGCATGCAGTCCAATCCAAGGGACAAAAATGACACGTCACTGCTAATATGCCCCACGCTTACACCCTCCATTTTACTACACCAAAGTCAGACAACAGTCTTCAAAATTTTGGCCCACATTATGAAAGTGGTGAGATGCAAAAAGCTCATACAAAGTAAGCTCAAGAATAAAATTAGCTTTCTCTAAGCTTACCTGTCGCGCACACACTTAGCACACATGGAACCACCGTAGGCTCTGCTAACATGCTTCTTCGTTTTTGACAGCCTCATCAGAACTTTAGGACGCACAGCACGAACCTACAGGAAGCAAAATGAGAAGTGTATAAGATAGCAATTTTGGATAACAGCAGTATTAAGAAAATTCACTTTGATAATTTTAAAAAGCAGTAGCACTTGAAGTTGACTATTCAAAATGCAAAAGAGTGAAGTTGCAGCTTGTTATACATACCACCTTCAGCATTCCTAAGCTGATCTTTTCATTCTACCTACCATACACGTTCACCAATAGATTCATCGTTAAAAAAATATTTATAAAAAAGATTGTTTTCCCAAGTGTAGGAGCTGCTCAAAGACAGACATTACTCAAGCATTCCCATCGCTGTGAAGAGCAATAGCATTGCACCAGCAGCGCATTTTGGAGAAAACTGCCATGTTAAAAACATTCATTCCTTTCTTCTAAAACTGAAAGTCAAACTTGGCTTATGGGTTTTTTTTGACAGCCGACCTAATAGGTCCAATTTAGTTTTAAACTGGCCACAGAATCACCTCTATCTAACTCTAAAAATTTCAGCCAGTAACAACTTCTAGAACAAGAAGATTCAGATGTAACAGCAACAAGAACCACAACCATTGAAAATGCACTTATTTTTTAAGCTTTCAAAGCCTGTTTTACCAGTTAAATTTTACAACATTCAGATAAGAGTATTTTAAAGAAGAAAGTTGTTCCTATAAGAATTCACTGATAGACAGGCATATATGATTTGAAAAGGCTCTTTGTACTGAAAAAAACGTTGCTGCAAAAACCCCTAAAAATCTTATGCCAGTAAGCCTAATACTTACACCACGAAGTCTTCCTGGGCATATACCACATGCTGACTTTGGTGCCTTCCCTACTTTCTTGGTGTAAAGGTAAACAATCCTGTTCCCGGGTGTTCGGGACCTAAATATGGCAGAAAAATACTTTGTTAACGTAGTAATCAAAACTTAATCTCAGCTTTCTTAAAAATTAAGGTGTTGTGGTTTTTTTTCAAGAAACTGTGTCTTACTTACAGTCTAGTCTTGTTGGAAGCTGTATTGTAGGACAACCTACGGCGGTAGGTCAGGCGCTGAACCATTTTTTACACCTAAATTAGTTAAAAACAGAGCAGCACTCATTTAAGCGGTCAACATCCACATGGAAGTTTGCACACCACAGCATCACCTACACTAAAGCACCAAGCTGGATCTGAATCGGCAGCTACTGATTACCTATTAACAAAATTAAAGCATTTCCTTATCAATGAGGGCCAGCACAATTATATTAAAAAACAACAAAACACATGACAGCGGGTAGAACGTGATTTGCAAGGAAGAGTCACCCAAACTAACTTGAACGCAGTTCAACATCCCGGTCCTGCTGCGTGATGTCACGATTCCTTAGAAAANACCACAGCCCCCCGGGGCCCCGGGCCGCCCCCACCGCCCGCCGGGCCGCGGATGTGGGCGGATGGGCGCCAACAACCCTCGGCCACCCGCCGCCATACCTGGCGCCGCCGGACCCGGAAGAGGAAGCGGAAGCGCGCGGGTCAACATTGAAATAGTGGCGCTTTGGAACNTTACTTACAGTCTAGTCTTGTTGGAAGCTGTATTGTAGGACAACCTACGGCGGTAGGTCAGGCGCTGAACCATTTTTTACACCTAAATTAGTTAAAAACAGAGCAGCACTCATTTAAGCGGTCAACATCCACATGGAAGTTTGCACACCACAGCATCACCTACACTAAAGCACCAAGCTGGATCTGAATCGGCAGCTACTGATTACCTATTAACAAAATTAAAGCATTTCCTTATCAATGAGGGCCAGCACAATTATATTAAAAAACAACAAAACACATGACAGCGGGTAGAACGTGATTTGCAAGGAAGAGTCACCCAAACTAACTTGAACGCAGTTCAACATCCCGGTCCTGCTGCGTGATGTCACGATTCCTTAGAAAACTGTTTACAGCTTTACCAGCTGTGAATTTTTTTAATCAATGCAAGCTTCGTTGGCCAGGCTGAAAACTGAGCTGAAGCAAACGCTATCTTTTCTTATCTCATCTGACAGCAAACTACAGCCACACTCTGGGCCCAGACCGGAGCCTCCTCCGGGCCCCGCACAGCGCGACGAGAGCACCGAAACCGGCGGTACCCCGCTTCTGCGGCGGCGCAAGGGAGTAACGCCCCAACGCGGCACCGGCCGCCTTCAGAGCCCCTCGGCGCAACCCCCGGCCGCCGGGGCTGGCACTCCCTCCCCGGCCCGGCCCGGAGACGCGGGCCCCTCTGGGCAGCNCTGCGCGCTGTAGCTCGTCTCCAGACCATGGAGAGTAGGCGCCGCCATGTTGAACGGAAGCGGAGGTGCAAGGGTGGCGCCATGTTGTACGGCTGAAGCGGGGCGGGGCGCCGCTCAGCGGCGGGAGCGGGGTCAGAGCGGCCGGGCCGGCGGCGGAGGTGATGGGGGGGGTGTGTCGGTGTGTCTGTGTGTCTGTCTGTCTGTCTGTCTGTGTGCCTCGGTAAAGCGCGGCAAAAGCCTCTCTGCTGCACATCCTTCGCTTTTCCCAGGGATCCTCTGCACATGCTCTGCGCCCCCCCCCTTTTTTTTTTATTTTTTGTATGTTTTACTGAAAAACCATTTTTCTAAACCATCATCTGCTTTCCCCAGAAAAAAACATTTTGTTCTTCATGATGGTGGTTACGTAGTTGCAGGCCCATAAGCCGTTTCTCAGCTTGCCGTCCTAAGCTCTAAGTTACCAGTCACTCGCAGGCGCTTTTCCACCCCAAACCGGCAGGTAACACCCCTGGAAACGACGTGCTCTTCTGCAAAACTCGCGCGGGCAAAAAGCCGGTCCCCCTTGAAGGCTGCACCCCCCCCGCCAGCATCAGCGGGGAGGGGGTTGCACCTCCCCCCCTTTTTGCAGCATTGGAGTGGTTCAAGAATACCTGTCCCTGAGCACCGCCGCGCTCTCCTTGCCGTGCTCCCCCCAAACCCCGGAGACGTCCTCGCTGCCGCCCCACGGCCGCCTGATCCCGAAACTGGGCCCTGCGGAGAGCGGCAGGATGCCAAACACCACAGTCGGGGTCTGCCTGACACCCCCTCGCTGCGCCGGCACCGCGCGGGGAGTCCCGGACGGAAAACGCTCTTGCCTGTTTAGCAGGGCACACGCTCGCTGTCTCCGTGCTCCGGGTCAGGCGCTCAGACAGGAATATAAAGATAGATATACAAAATTTTCTGTTGGTCAGGTCAAAGGTTCACCTGACCCAAAATCCCATTTCCAAGCCATAGGAAAAGCACAGGGGAAACGGGACACGGCTAGTTGGTCTTTCCCTTGATATACCCTCCCCACGTTCCGCAGTCGGCATCTTAGGAGCTTCCTGACCTAGGTCGTGTTTTCTGAATTTTGTATTTAATAGCCTCTGGTAGCTCCCCGAGAACAGAAAAGAAAGGTTATTAAAAAATAAACACACAAAAGCTGCCCCCGTCAGCCCCTCGCAGTTACATTCAGCACCACTCTTGCAGGAAGGAAGGGAGGAATGCTCCCCAGAAGGAGCCCCACTGGATTGCCCTTCTCCCAGACGTTCGTTCCAGCTCCCATCCCATGCGTGCCCGTCCTTGACACCCCAAAAGACCAAGAGCTCCGATCCCTTCGCTGCGGGCGGTGGTCCCGCTCGGCCGCACAAAGTCCACCCCCTCCTTCACGCCGCGCGTGCCAGCGCGTTGTGGCCGCCCTCCCGATGGACGCCGCCTTACGCGGGCAAAGTCTCGCTGGAGCGTCAACGGGAAACTGCCATCAGCGAGGGGCGCAGGATTGGGCCCAGCGGCTGTAAGCCCTGGCATACCCCTTTGCTCCGCTGGCCTGAGCAATGTTCTATAGCAATGACCAGGGACCCGCGAATTAAATATGTAGGATGCCGCTGCCATCGTTAGCGGCTTCAGCTTCGCTTCTGGAGGGCGGTGGGTGCTCAGAAAGCTTTGATGCGTGCTCCTGGCCTTATTTACGGGCTTGCAACTCAGAGTTCATCGTGCTGCATCCTCCACATTTTCGACCTATAATTATTATTTTGCTTAATTATTGACTCTTTTTAAGTGCAAATTATGGACACCAGAATTTTTCTAATTCATGAAAGAAGAGAAAATATGTATGAACTAGATTTTAGGGTATATTTAAAATAGGAGCGTATTGCAGACGACAAGTAAATTTCAGAGCAATTAGAGTATTTAAGATGAACTTTCTAGGCCCAGAACCCGGAGGGGAATAAGAAAGCCAATTAAATTAGATTAAATAATCATGCCTAAATATAAAAGTGTAACAGACCCCGATTGTTAAAGAACAACACTATTAAATTATGATGGAGTAGTTTAGTTTAGATGTTGCCAGTGCAACAGGTAACTATTTTATTATTGAGTGACTGTATTGATTTTTTTGGAACTAACCCGATTTGGGCTCTAAACTCAACTGGTGTAAGTTGTAGGATCTGTCAATTAAATTCCAGTGGTTCGCTTATACTGATGCCCCGGCCTAGTTTTTCAACCCTTTTCAGTTTATTTTGTAAAAGGAACAGGGCGGTCAGGCAAACGGCTCTCCAGAGCATCCAGAAATGCTAGCTTTATGACAACTGGTTTAACGCTATCTAACGTGGGGATAACATTTGAAGCAGGAGCTCACTAAGCCCATTTTGCACAGATTAGTGCGAGTCAAGTGATTCTCTCATGTTCTCTGCTACTCCCGTCTCTTCACAGGACCAAACCGTCTCTTTTGGGAGCTGTTATTTCTCATGTCCGACACGTCCCATTAACTCTTTCTGCACTTTCTTCTTTCCTTGAGTACAACAAAGGGGACGGATTATAAAACAGACAACCTGCCAACTTGGAAAAGTAATGCTGGTGTGCTATAAAACCCAGTATTTTTTTCCCTGCTAGGATGTCGGTGGAAGCAAAGGACCTGAGGATGTGGGCTTTTTTCCTTAAGAAGACTGGAGGTTGGCTTCCAGGGTGTATTTGCTTACTGTCAGTGTAAAACTGGAAACCTCTTTTCTACCAGAGATGATGAGAAAGATAATCATCTCTGATGGCAGATTAGTAACGTGTTGCATTTTGCATGGGCCATCAAGTTGTCACCATATTTTATTTACTGCACCAGAAGAAGGCTTTGTTCACAGTGTAAGACCAGTTCGTGATATGTTGACCATCCTTTCTTTTCCACGTGCTCCTCTCCTTACCTTTCTTATGAAAATCCCTATCTATGGTGCAACCATTCACTTGGTCGCATGGGAAGTTCCACCAGAGTGAGAGCAGAAGTGCCCAAATGAGCAGGGCTGGATGAGCCCAGCTGGACCCCTGGAAAGCATCCCCCTTTGCTTTCCTCACCCTCCTCTCCCACTTCCCACCATCTCCCAGGCCCCACGAGGACTCTGCAGCTCCATCCACCTCTCCTCGTGGATCCTTACACTGCACACGTTTCTCGGGCTCTCCTGCACCGTAAGCTTCAATTAAAAGACGAGATATTGTTTTCCCTCGCATGTGTGGTTCATTGATGGCTGAGGGTTATACTGTCCCCGTTACGCTGCAGCCACAACACCATTTCTATGAACAGCGGAGGAGATGTGTTTCAGAAATGTCGCGTTTAAATTGGAATCCCACCTCAGGTGCTGCTTGGGTACAACCAGCAGGATTAGGTCTGTAAATGAGGGAGGGGAGCGAGAAGCCTTGGAAAAGTCCTAGCAACTGCCAAAAAGGGCAGAAAGAAGAAGAGGTCCTATGGCCCATTGTCTCTCCAGAGCTCTTTTTTTCTTAAAAATCCCCTTCTCTTTCCTCATTAACTATGTGGCATGTATCACGATCTGATTATATTCATTTATATCAACATAACCTTCCACAACACAGACCTGTGCAAATTACGTTACGAGAAACTGTAGTTCATTTCCATTTCAGTGGAGCTTGTTAAACAAGCAAAATTATTTTGTAGCAAAGGGAAAAACAATTTAGTGGAATGCACTCCTAGCATAGGAAGTACACAACATCGTATTTGGGTTGAAACTTTTTCTGTCAGAAATGTCATAACCCCGTAAGAAAGAGAATTAAAATCCCGTTATTTTAATTTACATCTAGCCACGAGATAAGTAAAGTTATCATTGAAATTCTAATTAAATAGGATGATTGACTAAGGTAGGACATCAAAGAAGAGAAGTGAATATGATAAGTCAAAGTCTTATTAATTAGTCCGCGTGGAAGAAATTCCAGGGACGTCAAGCTGAGGCTGCTGCAAGGAGAAAAAAAGCAGACAAGAAAATGTGTGTTTCTTTGAAGTTAGGAACCGAGATAGTGATGGAGGTAATTGTGTCTGACTGGATCCAGTAATGAAGAGCCGTAAATCAGACCTAGGAATCGGAGGAAAGATTCTAGTAACGAATGTGGCTGCCCCCCTGCTGCGAAGAAACAGAATGCAGAGCTGACTAATTGACCCAGTCTATCTCCCAGTAGCTCTCTGTTATTATTTATTAATTTTTAATTTCTGAATTATTTACGTTCTGGGAAATTATTTTTGACAGCCTGTTAGGCGTGCCAAAGTTAATGGAGGATGAAAGGACCGGTACTAGAATTAGCAGGGATGTAGTCACAGGCTACTGAATTTAATGATTTTGGAAGGGAAAATTGATTTCACACAGCGTGTCACTTTATACTACTTTAGGGATACACCAGCTATTTGATTAATTGAGGAATAACCAACTCAAAGTATATTTGAAGTGTAAATGAATCACAGTGCTCAGCTGTTTATTTTTCCCCTTTTCTGATGAGAACACTGAGTTTGCTTAAAGTTGCTGATTAAAACCAATACAGGTAGGCCCCATACTCACACCTGCTTACTTTCTTTTGACTTAAAAAAAAAAAAAAAAAAATCTCACCATCTGGAGGAGGCATGCAATCTTCCATCTCACTTGGGATGGAGATCGTCCTTCCTGCACGACGCCTAATTAAACAGGCTTTGTGCGCGCTCCCCCTCCCCCTGCAGAAAGTGTTTAAGACGGAGCAAGGTACCGATCCCGCGCAGCCGAGACGTGAGTTCTACACGGTGCGGCTCAGGGCTGATTTTCATCCAGCCCCCGAGATGAAGTAGGGGTCCCTGGCCCACGACATCTCCCGTGTTGGTCCTCCTGGTGCAGCGGTGCTACGTTGGTCCACCCGTCTACGGTGATGAGCAATGGAAAAATAACAGGGCTCTGCGCAGCTCTTCCAGGCTGTGAAAAGTGTATTTCATCTGAGGTGCCAAACGCAAGGTACATCCTGTCGGCTGCTCACGTCTAAGCCATCCAGGCATCAAGGGCACGGAGGCAATCTTTTCCCAGCAATGTGTATAATGCTGTAGGCAGCTCACACCTCTGGAAAGACCCGTGCTGGAAACGTCTCCAGAGCTGCTCGGGATCAGCACCTTGCTGTTGCTTCCCCCCACGGCAGCCGCCTGAGGCGAGGGGTACGGACGCGTCTCTCCTGTGCAGGACGGGAGGGTGTGCAGGACACCGGGACCAAAGGGCAAAGCGCCCTCGCTGACGCGGGTTCCTATGGCAGACTTGGGGAAATCACTTCATTCAGGGCACTGTGATCGGCGTGTGGGCGCTGATGGTGGTTACCATGATTTTGGGTGTCGGTAATGGAGTGTCTTCGGGTGGTGACCTCCCAAACACCTTGAAAATCAAGTTACCTATCTGCTAGTCCTAAGTGGTCTAGGTCCAACTTTCCCAGTTTTAAAATAAGAGTAATTAATGTTACTATTTAATAAAATCTCAGGGATTCTGTGAAGACAATTAGTGTGAAATTATTTATTTGCAGAGTTTTGGGAGAGCAGTAAACACCAAATACTAGGAGTAGTTGTTCCTTTCCACTGAGCTGCTTACCACAAGAAATGACTCAAAAGCATCTGCCATAAATTGACATGGATCCCATGAACAGATGAGAAAGGTATAGGCTAGACTCCATTTTGTGTCCAATAAAAAATAAAATTCCTTTGAATTGACTGAGACCAAAGAAGTGATCCCTTAAGTGTTGAAAGGATCTGGTGTTTTGGACATTTTGCTGTTGCTTCGTTCTTTAAAATAGGAAGGGCTATCTACCATAGCAAATGTTGACCATACCAGGGTGAGGTAAAGAATAATGAAAGGTCAATCATGCATCAGTGTACCTTTAAAAAAATATATTTCTGTTCGTGATTTAAAGATATGTGAAGAGGTACGGGAAGGTTTTGCTGCTTAGGATCTGTAAGGGGCTTATAATTCATTTAAACGTCTCCCTAAGTTACTTTTCTAAGTACTTCAGCAGCAGTAGGAACATTTCTTTGTGATGTTTTACTGGCAGGAACATACAAGGCTAGCCTGGGTTTTTCTGTTACCTTTTAGATTATACCAGTGGCAATTAGCTATGCAAGGAGGATCAGGGTGTTAAAGGAGACGTGTGACCTGTGGCCTCTGCTCCAGGGATCGGTATTTTATCACTTTTTTCAGCATGTGCAGACTGGACTGGCTCCTCGAACAAAAGCCTGAAGCAAAAACTATTTTTGGGGAGGTCTCCCGAATCTGCGAGAGATCTTTGGGTTTATTTTGTGATTGTTATTAAAACTTTCTAAAGAAGAAACACTGCGCATGATGTTGATAAAACAACACAAAATACAGCTTTCAAGATTGTATTTTTTGTTTCTAATAAAGTGGTTTCACTGAAACGACACTCACTGCCATGCAATTCTGAAGAGGTCGATTTACTGGTGGCAGAATTGAGCGCCCCAAATTTCATAGAAAATGCTTTATCTATTTAGATGATGGCTCAAGAAACAGCGAGCTCTATCTTCAGATATTACAGAACGGTCAGGCAATTTATGCTATTTGAAGATCTGCCTTCCAGTTTTAAAATGGTCAATGGAAAACCAAATGCCTTCTATAGTACATGTAGAAATTAACCCTAAAATATTTGCATTCAACAAATGCAGCTAAGTATTTGGATGAAGATGATTTAGCATGCTCTGCTGTTCTATACTGGAATTAATCCATCACAGAGCTGGCTTCTCCCTATTTCAATATTAAAACAAAAGGGGTATGCTTGCAGTGCAGCACCCTGGGAATTCAGCTCAGAAGTCCAATTAACAACAACTAATTCCCCATACTGCCTATTTACCCCTAAGAGTTGGCTAGATATAACAAGTCATGCATTTTGCATTTAAGCTTTTAATGCCCAGAGGACAACAAAAATCTATCCCGATCACTTTTTATTTTCATCATATGAAGACAGAAGAAAGCATCGCCCCTTCCCCCTCCAGTTACGTGTATCCATACCTCGGCGCTAAGTCTACCAAAGGAGCCGTCTCCTGCCTCCTCCCCGCGACTCCCGACCCTACTTCTCCATCAACGCCTTCCTTCGTCAAGAAGACAGGAAGGTAACAATCCCTTTGGATGTGTTTTCTGGATAAATAACTACATCTTAAAATGATGTAGAATTATTCACCTTCAAACAATGACCTACCGCTCGTTCACTGGAACAAGTTTACTGCCCTTTAGACTGTCACGCTGTATTGTATGCGGCGTATCCTCCCCGCACACTGGCTTTTACTACGGAGCTAATATGTGAACATATTTTAAAAGCTATAACTGTAACATACTGTAAATGGTAATGACCACGCTGTAACATACTCAAGATTAGGCAAATACTTTCAATAATTAGAATGATCTTCTGCAACTCAGTTTTGCTTATAATGGAAGTCAGACTTGAACCGAATTCTCCAAAGGTAAAAGTCCAGCACGTTACTAGACACTTTAAATGCAAAAGGGAGAGAAGCAGAAACAGAGAGAGAAAGCATACGTGCACATGAGGGCTTGGATATTCCTCGCTAGGTACAACCTAAACAGTACATTAAAAATCAGGGACGCATGAAAATATCTAGCTATCTGTCCAGATACACTTTTACTGGTGTTTAACAGAAAAAAATAAGGCCTACAGGTACCCATATACATCTTGATTTATGAAGTTTTGCAACAAAGAAACGATGCCATATAACACAAGATTGCCATGGTTGAAGGGAATTTAGACGAAAAAGGAGGCGGTTTGAGAAGAAAACAATGGAGCACATTAAAACCTAAAGCATATCACACTGCTTGATAGCAACACGAAATGTGACGCTGTGCTGAAAAAAACCGCCTGGACCAATGATAGGTAGCTGTGCTTGCAGAGCAGCAGGTTATTGTACAGAAAATATTTCTGCAACACTGTACTTTGCTGTGCGTGGCAAAAACCCCAGAAGGTGTTATTTTTTCATGAAGCTGTGATGAACTTGGCTTATGCTTGGGATCAGACTGGCTGCTCCTTATTCCTTACGGCAGTTTCTGAGCTGCCTATTTGCAGAGTCAAGGCCAAGTTTTCGGAGGGGCTCACCGCCAGCTTTCCAAGCACTCAGCTGCCAAGCTGCAAGCCAGGCTTCTCACAGGTCCAGGAATCGGAACGACTGAACCGAGCGCTTCTGAACATCCCAGATTAATTTTGGCTGATTCCTCTCTTAGCAGATATGCTTGTGACGGAAGTCGAAACAGCTGAATGCAGTCTTTCTGACATACTCTGGTGTGAATTTTAGTACCTGCCTGTACAGAGCTGGCAGGTGCAAGCAGGGGCCTCCTCCGAACTGCGGGAGAAAAGTGTTGGCTGCATCTTGTTCTCGAGCAGATTTTTAGATCGCTCTGTGCCCCCCTCCCTCTGAGCAGCAAAAAGAGCAGAAGTCTGACAGGCTGATCCCAAAACAGGGCTCTGTGGAAAGCGACACAGATCCTGAAACAGGGCTCTGCGTAGAGCAACGCAAACCCTACGTTTGCCCAACACCCCACAGCCAGACGTCCCGCTCACTGGGAAGCAGAGCAGGACGGCGGCACTAACAATTCTCTCCCTTCTAAAGCCTCTAGATTTTAAGTGCTTTGAGGAGATGGAAGATAAGCGTTAAATTTTGTTTAAAGGGACACTGCCAACTGACATTAAGCTTAGAATTTAGGGGTTTGTAACAGGCGGGTGTAGGTGGATGGGAGCTTGTATTTTGGGTGTAAATATTTGTTTGCAACAGGGTGAAGACAAGTATCTTATCTTTGAGCTGAGAACAGAAGGCATCAAAAATTAACTTGATTAGAAACAAAAGTAACGTGTTCCAGCCTAGTTTTGCTGCTGAAGGAGAAAGAAATACAGATGGGAGATACCATGTAGTTTCCCAAAACGTATTACAGATCACCAGTTAAGCGTGGTGTGTGAGAAGCTTGTTTGCTTGTTTGTTGTTTAATGTGGCTTTAACAGTGATAAAAAAGCCGTGTTAAAGTCCTGTTTTTAAAGAACTGACTAGGCACTGGAATGAAAGGAAAGGTTACCACAGGTAAGCTGGCATGGGGACGAAGCTGCACCTAGTAAACGCCTTTGCCTCTGCTTTTACTGTGTAGGGAATACGTATAGAAGGTCAAGCTATCTCGTGTTCAATGTACGGTCCACTGCAGCTGACTGGGGAGTAGCTAATTACTTTCAACAACCAGAGAGACCTCCTGCAACTCATTTTGCCTATGATGGGAACCAGGTCTGAAACAAATTTTCCAAGGGGAGAGGCTAAAACACAGCACCTTCACTGTAGCTTTAATGTACACTAACCCTGTATAGGAAAAGTTATTACCCAGAAAAGGTCGTTCTCAGAGAAACGATGGGAATGTGAATCCAGATCTTCATCTGATAAAATCCAGCTCCTTCAACAGATCTATACTGATTTATAACAGCCGAAGGTCTGACCCCACATCCTGACGACAATTAGATGCAGCCACAGAAATCTTCTGCAGTGAAGACATAGCTCAGTTTGGTCTCAGCTAAACCAAAAGTCAGGTTTCTGTTGCAGGTTTCTCTGCTGTCTTTGCAATACTCATTCAAACAAGCCTTTCCAGGGAGCAGGCCAAAGAAATCACAATGGCCGTCATTTTCTTTTTGTTCTTCCTAGAGCACAAAAAAGCGAAAGCAGCCCTCAGATAACCAGCCCTGTGGCTTCAGATAGATTTTGAGTGCAACGATAGTGCCTCCTCCCAGGGTCCACGCGGCAGGTGAGAGGTGCTTCCCAAAGCTGCGGCGTTAGGTATATAGGATATATAACAGGAAGGATGAAATAAGGCCATGCTACTGCACTGGAGGGGATAGAGCTTGGAAGAGCGCTGGAACACAAATTGAAAACTACTTGTTAAACAAGGTTAATTTGTTCTTCTTCCACAGTGTAAAATGGCTTCAAACACTTCTAAACTAGGTCATTTGACTGCTCAAGAAATACATGGTGCTAGGCAGCTGTCTTTAGCAACAAGTTTATTGGAGAGTTTGATTGCATCCCAAAAGCATGCTAGATATTTCTGACCATATCAAAGAAAACTCAACTATATTATCAAGGCACACTAATGAGGTGGTTTGTTTAATTGAAATACTTTAAGTTTCCATGTAGTACAGCATGAAAAAATCATTATTTTCATTAGATGAGCTACTCGTTAGCTGAAAATCTAAGTTACAAAATATCACAGTGTGAGATAATAAATACATTGTAAAATGCATTAAATCCAGGTTATTAAAAGGAATTTCGATTTAAAATATATAGCCATGTAATTTGAGCATACTTCCTGGTATTAGGAATTAGGTTTGGTTCTTTGAAAAATATAGCCCAACTCAAATGACCTCATCGTGCTCTCATTGCAATTACTGTCAAAGCTCTGACCTATTATAGCTTGGATAAATGACTTGATTATTCATGTCATAATTCTGTAGTAATAATTTTTGTGTGTGGGAGCTAGAAGTTCTGAGACTCACCTAAAGGGCCTGATTTTGGCCTTGAATTCGTCACTGCTCTATTTGATGCAATCATTAATAGCAAATCAGGAAACACTTTTATAGCTTGTATTTTTAGGGACAAATGTTTAGCTAAAAGTGCAAGACTTAGAGAATTTGTGATTTTTATGTAAGAGCATGCATCTTCGTGGGACATCTCCGGTGTCTTTGGTGAGAAGTAGTTTAAGAACTGCACTGATCTCCTCAAAGGGTTGCAATTTGCGTCCGTGGTGAGTTTGGGTGAAAAGGAAAAAATGGCTGGAAGAGACCCCTGCAGCTCACTCAGTCTAACCCCTCTGCTCAAAGCAGGGTCAGCTGAAGCAGTTTGCCCAGAACTGTGTTGAGTTTGCTTTTGAATATCTCCAGGCATAGTGAATCCACAACCTCTCTGAGCAACCTGTTCCAGTGTTTGATGACCCTCATAGTAAAAAAGTTTTATCATACGTTATGAATTTCCTGTATTTCAGTATTTCCTGTATTTCTGGCTCTGTGTTCTTTACTCCCCCTTGCTCAGTATTTATACAGATTGATTAGATTCCCCTTGAACCTTCTCTTCTTGAAGCTAAACAACCTCAAGGTCCTAATCTGCATACTGAGAGCTCTTCCTGATCACTAGCATTTAAACATTGATCTGAGATGAGGATGAAATTGTATTTTGGTTACGAATTCACAGATGGGCTTGGTCCCTGTGAAAAAAAAAGAGTAATGTAAGACTCTGGTGCAACTATTACTTTGTGTAGTTTTACAATGGGGCCAAGTTTTACCTTCTTCCCTGCTCCCCCCACTCCCCTTCTTTTTTATGTCTTAGACTAATAAGGGTATTTTGTCCTCAATTCTTGTATCAATGGTTCCTTCCTAACTTATTAATATACATACGCCAAGGGATCTTCTGCTTCGTCTCACTTGTACTGTTTCTCCCGCTCCTCCCTTGCTGAGGGATTAGTCCACCAGCTCTGTGAAGGTGTCCTTACGGCATTACTCTGACACTAATCTAGCCAGCACAGGTCACCACGGTTGTGCAGAAACAGCCCCAAGGTTTAGCAGCCACATCTTAATTCCTCAGGAGTCCTGGGCATGCATTCAGGTTGCCTCCACACGTTGGCATCCAGTGATGTTTACACTTATCCACAGCCGCAGATGCTTCGAGGTGTACTTTCTCCAGCACGGACTTATCCTTGGTCCACAATCCCTTCAGAAGTATACCTGCTGCGGCACAGACATAACCAAGGCCACAGACGCTTTTGAGATGGACTTACTCACGGCCACAGATGCTTTGGGGTGTCCTGCTCCCAGGTGGACTCATGCCCAGGTCACAGTCCTTTCGACTCGAGTTCCCACTGGAGTTCCAGCCTGTCCAGTACGGCAGCACAGAAACAGCAGTGCTGCCCTGGCCACCTGCCAGCCCAGGCGCATCGCCATCGCTGTTATCAAAACGTTCCCAGGCACAGCAGAGCACGACGATAAGCAGTACAGCACTACAGCGAGCAGCGAAAGCAAAAAGCAGCCTCTAACGAGCACTAGACCCTACCGTACAGTACGGCAAGCAAGCCCCATGGCAAGCACAGGAGCCTGCCAATTAATAGCTAAACAGCAATAACAGCTATAAATTCAATCTAGCACATTTCAATGAAATTTGGTGTTATCTCGAACCCTTCGAGCCCCATGTTGGGCACCAAAAAGGACTGTTGTGGTTTTGCCCCAACTGACAGCTAAGCACCATGCGGCTGCTCGCTCGCTCTCCCCTGGCAGGATGGGGGGGAGAATCGGAAGGGTGAAAGTGAGAAAAATCATGGGTTGAGATAAAGACAGTTTAATAAGTAAAGCAAAAGCCATGCACACAAGCAAAGCATAACAAGGAATTCATTCACCACTTCCCATGGGCAGCCATCTCCAGGAAAGCAGGGCTCCATCACATGTAACAGGTACTTTGGAAGACAAATGCCATCACTCTGAACATCTCCCCCCTTCCTTCTTCTTCCCCTGGCTTTATGTGCTGAGCATGACGTCATATGGTATGGAATATCCCTTTGGTCAGTTGGGCTCAGCTGTTCCAGCTGTGTCCCCTCCCAACTCCTCGTGCACCCCCAGCCTACTCACTGATGGGGTGGTGTGAGGAGCAGAAAAGGCCTTGGCTCTGTGTAAGCACTGCTCAACAAAACCAAAAATGTCTCTATACTATCAATACTGTTTTCACAACAAATCCACAACATAGCCCCATACTAGCTACTATGAAGAAAATTAACTCTATCCCAGCCAAAACCAGCACACACATCTTCACAGCTATTGCTCTTCCTGCCAGCTAGAGTCAGGTCAGCAACGCTGAACGGTGCCACCAAGAGCACACGGACACGGGAGGAGATACAGCAGGACTGCTGAAAGATCCCCTCAGCCAGCAAGCCAGCCAGCGATTCAGGAGAGCACACAGATTACAGATGGTGCAATAATCTCACAACTGGCCAAATTTGGAGCCTAAGCAATACTTATATGGAGATGAGCGTACATTAAAGGCTGCCAGTGTGACAGCAGAGAGGGCCAATATTGCGGCTTGCCCAGGAACGGGCACGCTGCCCCCACATAGCCACCTGCTGAGATCATTTGTGCCAGAAATGCAAGTAATCCTGGTAAGGCAGGTGCCTGGGGGGATCAAGTCCTTAGTCAAAAGCAAAAAAGAAATGCAAAACCCCAAGCCCAGGCCACCTTCGTACACCTGGCAAGAGCCCCTCTGCAGAGCTCGCAGACTGTAAACTCCGGAGGTTGGAGCGCAAGGGATGAGAGCTGCACCCCGCGCTCCTGCCTCTTCCCTCACTTACGAAAACAGACTTTTCTTCCTTTGCAGAGACAAAGTTGCACATCTTTCAGTTACCTCTTCCTCCTCTCATTTTGTGTGGGTTTTGTTAAACATTTTTAGAAGCCTTTCTTTTTTTTTTTTTCTTTTTCCTACTGGGGCCAACAGGGATGCTGCTTCCAGATTAGTGCTACTGTTAGCTCTCTTTAATAGGGCTTTTCTTATCCCATTTAAGTAGAATAAAGAAGCTTCATTTGTTAGCTTAAAAATAATCAAGACTTTAATTCTTGATCATTGCTCCCAAGAGAGCCCAGTTGGAGTTCTCTCATCATCACTGATCAAGTCTGAACTTTTTTTGTTTGCTATTCAATTTCATTTGCTTTCATCATTTCAGAGCACTAACAGGCTTTCAGCCCCACCGAAACAGAGGATGGGGCTTTAACTGTATTGCAGTGAAGTCCCTGTAGCAATGGAAAAACGCTACATAGCATTTAGCTATGTACACTCCCTTCCATAAAACCGGCATTTACATTGAATTAAAATTAACTTGCTGATTATTTTAATCATAATAATAAATATTCCATATGGCTCTTTCTTCTTTGCCATTATTTATTTGTTATAGAGAGACTGTCAGTCAATTTCCCTGATTTCAGACCAGAGAAATGTTTTATCTCAGACCAGTGTAAAAATCTTTCTAATTAATAAATTTCTGTAGGTCACCATCTGGATCCACTGCCAAAATTATATCCATGGAATGAAGCTTGCTTATGCTAAATAAAATAGATAAAATTTGCTCTGATGTTTTATAAATGGTACTTTTTTCCTTAAGATCCCAAGGATGAGTTTGCAAGGGAGATCAGCATAGAGAGCAAGTCTGCAAAGCAGCTTTCCAGTTAGCGTACAATCCATCCAGACCCTTCCTCTGGTGCCTACGTCTCCTAAGCATGGTGAGGAGATGCCAGAGTGGACTTTTATGAGTCAAATATTTCCCGGATTTGCTCTGTGAAGGTTTCTGGAGGGTGAATGTTACCCAAGCTGTTAGCCCTTGCACGGGGAGAAAGCTGTTGTGATAATGATCGAGTATGAGCCACTATTGCACCATTCCCAGGACAAGCAAGGCAAAGCCTGTCTACCGGCTATCAATTTTGTTCTTCAGGGTCCTTATAATTTTCTGTATGAGGAAAACCCTAGTTTCCAGAGATGGTCTGAGTAAGACCGCAAGGCCCTGAAGTAGTCTATCTGCTCAGCCTCTGCTGATTTTCAGCTTAGTTTCTATGCTCAGGGTGCTCATCTGTGTTCCTAGGCTTCTCCTAGGTGTTTCATGGCTCACGTTCCTGAAGGAAGTCATCAGCATCAGTTTTGAGGGCATTAAAGAGGTTTACGTGGCAGAAACAATACAAAATACATGTTCCTTGAAGCACAGCTGGCAGAGAGAAGGCGACTCTCTGCTGAAGATGCGAAGGCAGGAGCACACCCAGCAGGTCCTCCTTTGCCACAGGAAAACAGTGACACTGCTCCTTTGAGCGAGGAGCGGTACATGGCTCCACATCGGTCCAGCTGATACTACCCAAATGCCCCAGATTTTCCTTGCTCGAGGTCTGGAGCCAGCTTGTGGGTTTTCCTCGGAGGGCTGGGCTGTGGGAAGAGAGCTCTCTGCACCTTGCCAGTGCATGGGAACAGCTGCAATTTGAAACATATAAATGCTTTTTTACCCCAAGCAGTTTCCAATTAATGTGCAGATGGAAACCACATCGATGGTCTGTGGGAGAGAATCCTTGCTTGGCAAAGGACGGATTATTGCTTTTATGAAATGCCATAAGAGCTCTAGTAGTGGAGCGCGTTGTTTTTTAAGATCCCCAGCTCCCTGTTCAGGGAGCTCAGATTTCTACCAAAGGACCAATGTTGCTGGAATGTAAACCTGTCCTTTCACAGAACTGAGATGCAGAAGAGAGTCAGGAAAATCCAACTGGTGTAAAAATTACATCATTTTGTATACAAGGGAGGGAAAAATAAGTTTTAAAGGGGGAAAGCCTGTCACAGTTTAGCTGTGAAGGGCAGGAGAGAACTCACAAACATCAGTGGGCACCTAACAAAATAGCAGGGACGTGAGGAAAGCCCAGAAAAGTGCACCTTCCCTTACTCTCATTTGGAATCAGCATCCAGAATAGGAGCCATTTTCTTGCAAATTCATTTTTCAAATCCTCACAGCTTTATCCAGAACCTGTAATTTTTCAGCCTTAAACTCCACAATGAAGAAAATGTTACGGTAGGATACCTTCATTGAAAAAAAAAAAGTTAGGTCATGCGGTTTACCAGTGTGAATCCTCTGCCCTCCCTTTTGTAGCTGAAAGTGCTACAAAACTCTGAATATCAAAGTTTTTATTTTGAAAGGACAAGAGGAGACTGGAGAATCCTAGTTTTAGGCAACTCAGATTTAAACATTTTAGACTTTAATTTTTTCTCAAATTTCCCCATCTGTAAAACAAAACCGAATTCAATCTTTGCTTGTCCATTGTGATTTTTAAGATAATTACCCACACATAATTACTTTGCAAATAATTACTTTGTAAACAAGTACCTGTAAAGCCTTTAGAGATCTTCAGATGCTAAATTGTAGAAAAATACAGGACATGAGAATCTTTTCTTTTTTCTCTTAGCATCACTATAACTCATTCTCTTCCTCTACATTTTTCCACGAATATTGCCAAAGGGCTGACAGCGCCAAGGAATCACATTGCCAGAGAGTTTTTTTAAAGTCAAGAGGCAGATTTTCTTCTGAGTTCTTTTTTTATTAGACAAATGCATTATCATTCCAGTTTCCAAGCATGACTAGTATAGATAATTGCTCTTTCATCCACTGAAATATGAGCCGATTAGGTCAGGGTGAAAGTAAAAGGCCTTTGCCATATTGTATGTGGAATATATTGTATGTGGAACCTATAAGGCAGCTTCCACCTGGCATCATCATGTCCCAGATGGGTTATTTTGGATAATCATAATAGGTCGGTCATTGATTGGGCTATTAACATAACGGGTTCTCCCTGAGTGTATCCAGGGGACTGGATGGTTAATCTAAGACAATTTTGCTTTCATGTAGGGAACCCACAAATAATGGATGCAAGAAATATGTCAAAAAGCACACTGATAAGCTTTGCAAATGAAAATGCATTCTGAACTGCACATATGGGCAAAAAAAAAAGTTATGATTTTTGTGGGGATAAATCTCTAAGGCAAATTGCATTGTGTTGTGAGTAACTGCAGTTTAGATTTTCTTCTGCGGATGGCTCCATCCTCAATAGAGGGCAGTAGAGGATGAAAATGTAACTGGAGATCTATTCAGTTTGCTGTGTTCAGATCAATTCTCTAATATTCTTTTAACTGGCTTTAAAATGGACCCTTTTATCTTGAAAAAGGAGGAAGTAAGAGTGTTGGCCATCTGGGAGACACGCTGCCAACACCCAGATGTTAGCATCCTTCTGCACCATTTACTCGATGAACGCAACGTCAAGTTGTGCTGGGTGGGAGAGTGAAAGCATGGGAAGAAGAGAAGTTAGGGTTTTCCTGGAAGGGGAAGGTCACTAGTCCTGTGCCCTCACAAGGGAAAAATCCTGGCATTGCTTCATGACTGCAGTTTATTAGCTCTTAGCAGCCCTGAGAAACAGCACTAAATTCTCTCAGTGAAAACAAATGAAAAGGTAAACGCTTCCCCGTGCATGCATCCGTATCATTATTCTGCCAGAAATAGCAGCAGACTTCAACTACCTAGAGGTTTTGCCGAAAGTGAGTAAACTCTGCTGGCTTCAGCCCCATGTGTGAAAGCCAAGTACCCAGCTGGGCACTGGGAGAGGATGGTGCTGCCCCTCGCAAGCCGGCGGGACCTTTAGCAGTAGTAGTCTTTGCTGGCCACTCAGGACAGGCGGGGTGGCTGCTGTGCTCAGGACAGGGACAGCAAGGTGTTGAGATGAGGCTGGGAGAGGAAGCCAAAGCCCGAATTCGAGAAGAGCTGGGACGTCAAGGAGCTGGGCCATAGCCAGGGTGGGAAAGGCCAAGGTGGAGTGAAAGCAGGGCAAAGCTTTGAGCAGCCGTCCAAATGCACTAAAGTCTAGACCTAAATACCATGCTGGAGACCCCGCCTTTTTCTTGGATCTTCTGTGGGCTGGCCTTGGCACAAGTTAGGCTCTATTGGGTACAAGGCGAGACCTGTATATATGCCTGGTTGCTTTATGACGCGTATCACAAAAGCATAATTTGGTTCCAAGTGTTACAAATAGCACGGTTCTTTCCACAGTGATCACTGGGCAAAGCAATGATGGGATGTAAACACACTTGTAACATATGACACAAGTCTACCTTTTTCCAGCTGCCAAGCATGGATGTGTTTGGCATCTCAGTGTCCTCTCCTTCACCTCCCAGCTTGCTCCCACAGCTTCACTCCCCACCTTGCCGGGGCCCTTCCCATCATCGCTCTCTCTGATCTGCTGCTTCTCTATACTCTGCCACATGCAGCCCCAGCGCTGATGGCCGCATTACCCAATCTGTACTATCACCATGTCATTCCTGCTGTATCATCCCTGAGCATGCCATCTTTGGTTAGATCCCCACCACTCATATTTAAACACCATCAAAGACCCGTGTCTTTAGGCTTTTTAATCAGCTACAGTAATTAAAGGCTGCTAGAGATCAGCTGGAGTTCTTACAATTCAACATCACATAGAAGAAAACACCAATACTTTACTTATGCCTATGAAGTAAAACTTCTATCCATTTTGTATCTTGCTCAAACCTGATTTCTGTTCAATTTTTGTCTCTCTCTGAATTTTGGTCATGGCGAAGCCTTATTTTTCAGAATTATGTATGTACTTTCTTACGAGCAAAATGTATGAGAATTTGAATTAAAACTACTACAGTGCTTCTGCTGGCTTAGAATATGTCAGCTATAGGAATGAGGTACATATTGTAGCTTTCTGCATCGTCTTGTTCTCATACAGCACAGCAGACAGCACCTGAGGTAGCCCACAGTGCTACCTCAATATAGGCTGTGTATTCAAGTTTATCTTCCTGAGTATTGACTGAGAAATGCAGCAAGTCTACTCAAGTTGACAACTAAAAGCAAGAGATTGCTCAAAGAAAAGGATGAGGAGGAAGAGTCTGTTGTGAATTTGGATGAGGGAGTTCAAAGAATTTGAGGTTTCAAGGGGAAAGTCTTTTTGGTCCAGAACATGTCACAAGTGTTGGATCTGAACTCAGTTTGGAGGCAGATTATGAAAGGCCCATGGAAGAGAGAGAGAGAGATAGGTAGATAGGTAGATAGATAGATAGATAGATAGATAGATAGATAGATAGATAAGGAGAGGGAAAAAGATGCTTCAAAGGGATGAGGAACAGGATGTCCATATAGAAGAGTTTCCAGTGGGATCCCACAGTGAGATAAGGTGGGGTCCTAATCCCCCAAATCTCTTACAGCAGTCACCACAGCTGGACACCTTTCCCTAAAAAGCAAAGACACAAATAAACAGAAAGGCAGAGCCACCACTCAAGGAAGATTTTTAGGACGGGTATCTGCCTGCATCAGCCAGAATTCTTCTGGTTCTTCTTTTCCATAATATCCTATGTACCAAGCTTACATGGGCTGCACTTAAAAAATAAAATCACAATCTTTCCCTAAATAGCTCACTCTTCTGTAAATGCCAATATCAAGATGGCCAGAAGGTTCACTAGGGAGAGAAGCAAGACATTGCTGTCTTCCCCCTCCCCGGTGGCTGAGCTCCTCTGCCTTATAGCTAACCTGCCGCAGCAGCTCTGTTCAAAGCCGAAAAACTCCCACCGGTGATGCGAGTACGCTTGGGTCCCAGCAAGGAGAGCTGCCTTCTGCAGATGTATCAGCGCAGCCAGCTCAGTAGCAGATTTTCCCGGGAGGTGATAAGACTGGTTGGGACAGTAAATAATTAGCTTTTCTGCCTTCGGCTATAGAAATGATTATGAATTTTTAAGCAATGAGAGTGATTGAAGCCTTTTCTGTTTGCTTTCTTTTAGTTGTGTTGCAAAGTTTAGCTTCAAGAAGGAAAATACCCTCAGAGGAGGTTGACAGACAGGTGGGAAAATACAAAGATGCCAAGAGATCAGAGGTAAGTCAGTGAGCATTAAAAGCTGGGGGAGAAGGTCGTGATAAAAGGGGGTGGCTTTCATAACAAAGGAATTATCTTTCTTGTTCAGTCCTTCCTTTATCTGATAACAGGCTATTCCCCGAGAAAGTTGGCTCCTGGGAAGTTAGTTTCAAGCAGAAATTGAACATGAAAGTTCATTTTTTGGCAGAAGTTACTTTCTCTTTAATTTATTTATTTTTGTAAATTTATCCTAATCCTTTTTTTTTTTTTTT
>VXBL01009312.1:43998-167503 GCA_013400195.1 Aramus guarauna
TCTCTTCTCTTCTCTTCTCTTCTCTTCTCTTACTTCATATTCATAGCTCACCTCCACCTAAATAACTTGTATGTATGGCTTTGTTTCCAGCTCTCTCAGGAAAAATATAAAACCAGGTCCCTGCTCTGCTTGTTGGGGAACAGGCTGGATCCTGTTCTGCCTTCCCCTGGGCAAACAGAGAGAACTCTGCTGGTGTTGGTGGAGCTAAATGAAGGTAAAAAATCAAAACCCAAGGAAGAGTCATCCACAGAGGGGATCCTGAGCTAAAAATAGTGGGCAGTTTCTTAAAAAGCCAGCTGTTGGATTACAAGGGAGTTTCCTTTAAGCGTAATAAACATTTAAGTTTTCCATTTGAAGTGAACTTGAAAATATAACTCAGTGCCTCCTGAAGGCTCAGAAGCCCTGCTGACACATTAAAACAATGCCATTTTAAAAAAATAAAATAATCCCACAATTTGTGTATGTGTGGTGGCTCACGATCAAGTGCTGGCGGTAGGCAATAGTGTTCCTCTTCACAGGTGGTGGTGTCCTGCACCATAGCTCTGCTCCAAAAGAGAGGCTAAAGAAGGAGCCAGCTCCAGGTCCTGCAGGACTTGGACCTCAGTGTGCCCCTTGGGAGACTGGTGCAGCAGCGCAAACTGCTTCTGGCCACAGCACCGCAGGCAGGGACTGTCCTGTTTAATAAATTATCTTACCGCATTGCTACATGAACATCTCCAGCTCTATATAGGTAAACCAGGATCAATTTCACAGGCAGGTCATGAGAGCAGATTTTAGGTGACTGCTTGTTGATCTCATTCCCTTCACCACCCATCATTCTGTGCATCCCCGTAACCGAGGGCCCTGTGAAATTTTCATTGCACGTGCAGACATCTTCATCCACTTGGAAAGGGGCAATCTGAGTTTTACGTGAAGTGCTGCGCAGCAGAAGTGGGTTCAGCTCCTTACTAGGAAATCAGTTACTTCACAGTGGCTCTGAGAACTCTGGCTGCAGCCAGTCATCTGAAGCAGAGAACTCAATCAAAATACCATACCTCAGATTGGTTTTTCTCTCATCTGTGTTGTAAAGACCTTATGGCAGTTTTCTTAACAGCTAAATACGCTAGACTCTCAAGAGCTTTACAAATGGGGGCAGGAAAATATGGACAGTTTGTACAGCCTCTTTAAATGGAGGCAGCTTATTCTTGTTCCTGCTGAGTCAAGGAACAATTTGTACAACCCCACTGACAAACTTCCCCTTTCCAATTTGCTGATAGCATAAATCAAGCAGAGACCCAGTGTGCAACAGGGCATGACTGGGTAAAGAAAAACTGGATAGTATGTGGGCCAATTGCTGCATATATATACCGTAGTGATGCTTGCTCTGCTCTGCCACCCTTCACAGGGAGGGCTTTGTCTCGGCCAGGCTTGGGGAAAGGTAGCAGATTGCACACAAGGCTTTCTCCTTGTTGCAGTGGTGGAAGGTGGAAGATGCATCTATGCAATAAGGATGCGTGGAAAGCACATCTACCTGCAGCTGCCTGCCATAACAGCCTTCATGCAAGATTGTATAGGACTAGGATGCACAAACAGCTCATCTGAAGTGTAGGCACACTTAGCCTCTCACCATTCACACCTCTGCTGCTGGGAAGAGCAGTGAGGACTGGTAGAGCTTAGGACTTGGCTCAGGAGAGCTGGCTCACAGCGGACTCTGGCTGGGCGCAGTGCGAGTGGACTGCAGTTCCTCACAGTCCACCTCCAGACCTGCCCGGAGCTGGTGCTGTTGCTGGCTAGAGGCATTTCCTTACAGCTTGTGGTCTGGCTCCTCAGCCTTTCCAAAGAACAATAGACTGCTCCATTTCTGCTTCCTAGTGGCAGTGAGCACACCTCATTCTCCCACAGCCAGCTCCATAGCCTTGGAGCTCCACTGCAAGGTCTCAGACAGGATCGTACCACTGTGACCTGGATGTCTTGGTCTTACTGACATCCGTACTTCTGGAATACTTTCTGAGAGGTGGATATATATGCCCTGTAATTCAAAGAGATACAAAACCTGTAGCATGACACGGAGATCACAGGAAGAAATGCAGTATAGAGGGGTCTCAAGGTTTTGAGCTTTCATTTGTGAAGCAGCAAAGGACAAAACCCAGAACTTGAAAACAGAAATGGCATAAATTTGTCAAGACAACTAAAAAACAAGAAACCACCCAAGTAAAGAGAATGGCTGACCTGAAAGCCTGCACTGTTGTGGAAGTCCTCCAAGAGACCAAATGACAATAAGAGGAAGGGATCATGTATAAACGAATGCTGATCCACAGCGTTAGAAAGCATGGACAGATGCCCTCGATTCACCAACAGAGCAGGGTGACAGGACCTGCAGACTGAAAATGTCCACATTCAGAATCCCTGCTTAACATTAAATTCTCCTGAGCTACTGTTGGAGTGAAAAGCTTTTCATCCACAGCTGGTGACATCATCTGGGTCTTTCCAATGCTGAAGCAAAATGTTGGCTGGATACTTCCAACATGAAAGTGAAATATTTTCTAAGCATTCTCATCTTTTCTCTGTTATTAGCAAGACATATAATGTATTCACACTAATTTGATTCCAGAGACACAAAATAATTCCTGAGTTATCCCTACCAGATGTTTATTCTAGAAAGAATCCCTTTCCCCCTGTACTTCTTGAATTTCTAGCTTCTAAGTTATACAGATTGCTATGAACTTTCTTGGGGTTTTTTACTCATCTCTTATATCTTCTTTTAGATTTTGTTTGTTTGAATAATCAGTGTTTTTATTTGCAGGTATTTTCTTTAAAACCAGTAGAATCGTCTTCTCCAAATATGCAGTTCTGACTTTTGGCCACATCAGAAATTGTTTCCACCCAGCTGTTAATTACAATTTTTAGTTCCTTTTAAAAATTCTTTCCTCCAGCTGATTTGGCCCATAACCATTCGAGAGGCGCACCTCTATCCTCTCTCAGTGCTACTGATGGGGCTGAAAATACCCATGGGAAGCTTTGCTTTGTCCTGCTGCACTAGAACAAGCAGCGGTGTCCAGGTCACCAGGGACAGCTGGGCTTCCAGCCAGCTGGGGTTTCAACGCGTGTTTGAATGGTGATGGAGAGACCACCATCTGAAGAATGTTGCTTGTGGCCTCCTATACATCTTACCTTTCCTCAATTTAGTAAGAGAGCAGACAAATGTATCGGGCCACAAATACATAATAAACAGCATTTTTGCCCACTAGAGTTGTGGCATTTGGAAAAAAAAAAAAACAAAAACAAAAACAAATGCATGCGGTGCTCACATTTTGCCTCAAAACACTGATTGTGATCTTGATGCTTGACTTTGTGGGAAGCTGTTTCAACTAGGACTGAGTGCAGAGGGCAGGTTTCAATTTATTAGGCTCGCACATAAGAAAACTGCTCCTACCACATCAGATCTCTGGCAGTACAAACTGTACCATACATCTAAGTGAGGAAACAGAGGACGGGTCGGACTTCGCTTCTACAAATGGAGCTGTGCAGATGGCACAGTGCTTACAAAGAGGCAGGAATATTGTCTTTTGATCTCAGTAGGAGGGTGGGGACAGAGGAGGGGGAAATGTGATATTACCCACAAGCTGGGGAAAGTTTCAAATCTCTGGCTCATACAGGCAGAGTAGTTGCTGCTGGGTTTCTGCTTTTATCCTTCTCATCACTGATATTAGCTCCTGATGCCCCTTTCTTATTCTCAATGAGTTTGTAGTAATTTATAAAGCAAAGTTTAAGATGCGTTGGAAGATGTGCAAACTCAGTTCTTAAATTACAAACTCTATTAAAAAAACCCTTCTAAAAGCACTAGTCAGTAAGACATATTTTACTAATGTTAAGCATTCCTTTTAATGAATAATAATCTTAAAATCCTAGAGCTGAGCAAAATTTCTGATAGGATAAACAAGAGATTTGTTTGGATTTGGCCAAAAATTTATGAATCAGTGATGCTGCTTTAACTTAGTGAAAAGCAATAGAATTAAGGTGTGAACTTGATAAAACATCTGTTGGAAGAAGGATATGCTGTCTCCATTCTGTTTAACCATATTATCAAATAGCCATACTGAAGTCAGTAATAGTACAGAGAAAATTACTACAAGAATGACAGGGCTCATTCGATGCAGTTTTGTAATCTGTTGAAATGAACATCCTGAAACAAAGTCAGACTGATGAGTAAAGAAAATAAACAAACAAAAAAATATTTCTGGATAGGGCCAGGTCCTTGTTTTAAAAAATACCGCTTTATATATTTTTTTATTTTTATTGGAAACTTGAAAACAATTTCAAGAGCAAAACAGCCTTATTTTACTAATTTTAAAAACCTTGAATTTTTCCAAAGAAATTTTGAGAATTTTTGTTTCCATTTCTTGTCAAATTCTGTAGTGAAAATTTCTTCTAATCTCACAAAAATCCTAGCAGTGCAAAAGACTAGTTTGTTTATGTGTGTGTGTATCTCCGAGAAAGAAGGAAGAGCTTTCTGAGAGCAATGCCAATTACTCAGCAGATGAGTAATTCCCACGCCCCACTAACATAAGAGCAAACTGAGAAGACTTGTGCTTGGCCCCAGAGCAAGGTAGACAGGTGTTACACTTTTTCATGACATATTTCCAGTCCTACCAGCTGTATCTACATTGTCATGGAAGATAATATGAATTTTTTTTTTTTCCTAACTCACACTGCAAAAGGTAGATGACAACTTAAAAGCAACCTTGCTTGATTTATAGGGTCTCAAACCTTTTGGTCACATTCGCCACTTAAGAAAAAAAGTCATTTAACTTCTGTGTGAAGTAACATGTTATAAAGAGAGAGGGAAAGCAGGCTTTCATGTGGCACAAAGCCTTTTACATTTAAAGCAGAAGAAAATCTCATCAATATTCAAAATTTCTTCTGTGCGTACTGTAAACAGGCTGATATTTATATGCCAAATCAGCAGAAGAGGTAGAAAAAGCTAAAGAACAGTGTGTGAAACCGTTACCAGAAATCCCATTCATATAGATAAAATAGCATGGATGAGCTGACTTTGTGGGGGTTTTGCATTAATTGGCTGTGACACTAGATATAAGGCTCAGTTTCAGAGACCAGTGTTGACTCTTCTAAAAGTCTGAATAATTAATCCAAATTCTCAAAAGAGGAAGCTTTATACATGACCTGAACTTAGAACACGTGAAAAATCCTCCATGCAAGTTTCTCTGTTTCCTGAATATTTTTGTAAATATTTTTCTGAATAAGCGAGAAACTAAGAAAGTGAAAGATGCATAAAAGCATTAGCAAGTTGAAAAAAACCACACTGTGTATTTATGATGCAGGATGTCTAATTCTTTATGGAAAATAATAAGCCAATTTTGATCTCCTGGGCTGGAACTCCTATCTTTCTCTTCACTGACTACAGAGGGAGCCAAGTTTCCTCAGTTAGACAGCTCAGGTAGGTGCCCGAACTTTTGTAGCTTAGGTACCTCTAAGGTTTGTAATGTGAGGAGCATAAGCCAACTAAAAAGCTGATTCCCTTCAATTTTACAATAATTTTGGTGACACAGCCTTTCTGAGTGGATGTCAGGTCTTCAGTTAGTCTGTTTCTCCTCTAAGTGTGTTTCAGTGTTCCCAGCTCAGAAGTTTGTGTGCTTTTCCTATGCCCAATAAAGAACAATAGAACAGACAATGTCCTATGGTAGCTGGCAGCAGCAGCAAGCAAAAGGCATTACACAGGGTGAATACAGTAAATTAAAAGCAACGTAAGTATCAGCTGAAGTTGATTTTTGACCACAAATCTATGAAAGTGGTAAATCTGTGTTTATCTGGGGAGGCAGTTACTAAATTTTCTGTGCTTGCTTTTCTCCAAGCTTACAGCTTCCAGAAGAATATGGAGGCCACTCTGCATGCAGGGAGCCATTTCTGAAGGACATCAACAGAAAGACCATCGTGATGGCAAAGACCTCAGGCTGTGGTGTTCCACATCTTCATGGAAAGCTCTGCTAGAGGAGACCTGCACTGTTTAATAATTGCCAAGACCTGTAAGAGCCGTCAGTCAGTCACATCCTAGTGAGGAAGGACAAATGGGTCAGCCCCATTCCAAACAACCAGAGGATCCCAACCCCCAAGACCACATAGGCTGCAAGTGTTACAAGACCAAATGCTCCAGACCTCTTGGGATATGGTGAAAGATGAATACCTCATCTGCCTCTCTCCTTATTAACACTTTGAACTCATACACTGGGGTGAGATCACGTTTGAGGAAACTGCAAAAGGTGGCACAGTGAGTGCTTTGCTCCCAAGGAAGGAAGACATTTGGTGGACTATTAACGATTTGCTGGACAACTAACTATTTAGTTGGCTTTGCTGCAAATGGGAATAATCACAGACTGATAATGTTGATGTGGCTTCTTCCTAGGTTTCTTGAGAGTGACAACTTTGTCACTCAGTTCCTTTAAATTTTACAGTATTTTTTTGGTGATACAAAACTTTTTGATAGAAGTGAGGGCAAAGAATGTTCTTAGATGTGAAACACCTTTTCAACAAAAAGCACAATGAAAAATTAGCACACTTCCACAGATATTTCAGTTCTTCTGGCTCTGCATATTAATGACATAACAGTTTGTCACTAATTTCTGAGCCGCGCTGTGCTAGTACAGCTTACTCTGCACGAATAGTAAGATTCCCTCCTCGAGTACAGATTGACGTGACCCAAAAAAAGAGGTACAAACCTGGTTTATACTGATTTTGACATAATGATTATGTCAGAAAAGAAAACCATGTCGCTGATGACACAAACTGTAGAAGGTAGACAAGATGTGTGTGCCTAGGACAGTCTCTGAAGAAAGCTTGGTAGACACATTCCAATCAAACCTTACCCCATCAGTTTGCTAAGAATGAAAATTAAAAAGTTCATTTAGCCTTCCATTTTGCAGAAGTTAACCAGAAGAAACATTATGTCAAAATCTATGCTCATGAAATAGAGTTGAGCGTCCATCTGGTATAATCAGGTGCCACTCTGGCTGCTCATACTGTCTTGCCTGCAATTTGAAACACTGTGTATTTGGGGAAAAAAATGTTAATTTACCAAAGCCTTAATGAAAAACTTTGAGAGTAGTGACATCAGCTGAGCATCTGCCCTTCCGCGCCTTCAACACCACAGAGTTCACCTTGCTGTAGCTGCAGACTAATATTTTTAATGATTTTTAATGCTTTTGCTTTCCCCTTTTTACCTTTCATAAAGGTAAAGCAAGGTTGCCTACAGCCAAAGGCAAGCAATTCCAGGTCATGCTGTTCCATATGGCTCATTAGACCTACTTCTATTTGAGTAGCGCTTCTGGCATTGTAAAAAGTAACATGGGAAATCCCTGTTTTGAGGTAATGCAGAATTAGAGATAAGTGGCTCTGCAAAAACCTGAGGCTGGTGAAGTGAATTTGGATTAAGACCACAACCAAAATATTTTTGAAGCTGTTTCTTCTGTACAGATTAAGACATGCACACATGTATATCATAATTATGCTTGACATCTGTTTACTATTTTGGTCTTCATACCTGTATGTGCATCTCTACAGACATTAGCAATTATACTACATGCTACAGAGATGAACCAACATGGGTGTGCGTAAAGGGGCAACTGACAGTATCTTTTCTGAAAGCCTAAGAGTTCAGAGGATGTGGAAAAAATAAAAAGAACCTAGGTAATCATTGTGCACTAAACACCTTGATGCTCAGGGAGATGTAATGCTCCCGTAGACTGAGGAAAGCCCACCTAAAACAAGAGAGAACTGCTGCAATTGCAAGCCCACAACAGCATGGGGCTCTGTCAGTGTCCGGTCCGAGCACTTATTTCTGCTGCCAACAAGCTACTGAAGAATTTCAAATGCATTCCAGCTCACAGCCCTCGGGAAGAAGAAAGAGGCTTCTCAGCACATACAATCACTCTTCTATTAATATTTCTTTCTTCCACTCAGACCTCTGATTTATTGGGCATATTTTTAAGGTAACCATGGATGCAACACCCAGTGAAGGGAATCTTTCCCTAAATTGCTCTTTCAATCTATTGTTTCCATTTCCTTATATAAGGAGACCCCAGTTCTGACGAACAAGGTCCTACAGAAATTGGGCAGGCCAAAAGCACAGGAAGAGAAGGGACATCCCAGTCATTCCGCATTTACTGGGGATTCAGAAGGGAGAAACCCTGAAACTACTTCTAATTCCCTTGAAGGGTGGCAAGCAGGGCATGGGTAATAAAACACCTAGCAAAGCCAACAGAAGAAAAGATTTCCACTGATTTCAAAGGTTTGCACCAGGTCTTTGGTGAAAAGGCTCATTGCCTTCAATTCCAGTCAGAGGAAGCCGAGAAGACACGCCTGCAAAGGCATCAGAGCAGGAGAGGACCTGAAAGGGGGAAAGTGCTTTGAGAACAAAGTGGCAGTAAGTCGGCAGGAAGGGAGCTGCAGGGGCAGGGGCTGTTCAGAGATGAAGGCTTGCACACCTTTCATAATTTGGAATAAAACCTTCTGATCCAGACAGACATATTTAAATAATTCTGAGTCATCTGGCAGCAAATACACCTCCATGGCAACTCCCTAAACCTAGATACTATAGAGAAACACCCAAGGAATATGTTTGGAAATGTTAACTTAGCGGCATCCAGCTCAGTCCTCAATACACTGGAGCCCACTTAAACAAGGAAAGAGCTCTTGAAAGAAGCAACTTGTTCAAAGAATTGATTTCTTTTTGCTCTAGAAGACACATAGAAAATACAGTGGAACCCTGTTAAAAAGAAAATCCCTTTTGAAGAAATAAACCAATTAATAGAAAGAGAACACTGAAGTGATTCTGCTAGTATGATCTGATCAAGCAAGAGTTTTTAGAAAAATAATGAGGGCCAGTCGTTCACTGCTTTATGTGAATCTATCACAAACAGCCACTGAGGAAAAAAAAGTAATGTAACAGCAAGACATCACGCTTCTCACCCTTCATCCAGAGGACCCCAGTGAAACTCCCACACTCTGGGAAGTCACTCAAACAGCAGCAGCATCCACCACCTCCCAGAGCTCAACAGGCTAGGATGATCTCGAAGTGGGTGGGAAGGAGGCTCCTCTAAAAATCTTTCTACCAGCAGCCCCTTTTAAACACTTCCAAAATGAAGTAGATCCAGCCCAAGTCTACTGCTGACTGACCCCGTGGCCATGCAACACATCGCTGGTCTTCGTGTTCCCGCTGTGTTGGTATCTCCCCATCTCACTCACATTCGGCAGGACGTGGACACGGATCCCATGGAGCGAGCTGGCGATGTGCTTTCATCTCACAACCCCTGTTTTTTTTTGTTATGCCTTTGCCCTGCTTGGTGCCTTGCCTATTCAGGCTTCAGAGGTGAAGAGTCCCTCTACGCTCCCCGCCGGGGCAGAGCCTCGCCTAAGCCTGCCTTCCCCACCAACTGCCAGCACAAGCACAGCGTGCACGATTAAGGTGCATTAACCTCCTCTGTCTGCTAGGTCAGCTCCTGCCGCAGAACAAACACACAAACAAATGGGCACAACGGGTTGGAGAGATGCCTCCATGTCATGACGTTGCACTGACCCAAACCAGCTGAGTTTCAGAAAGAAGATTTTAAGCAAATAAATCCTCCCATTCAGACAGACATGGCTAGAATATAACACAACATGGTGAGTTTTCTCATCACCCTCTGGTCTGTACGCTAACAGCCCAGAAAAAAACAGACCTGTAAAACCAAAGCAGCTTCACTCAGCGTCAGTGGGTTTGGTTTGGATTTGTAGTGCTATAATCCAAAGCAGTTCAAGTTTGTCTAGGTATTTGATATATCTTCACTCTCTAAACACTCCCTGTATCTCATTGCATATCACACATAAATAGTGTCTTTCCCAAAAAGGCATGAAAAAAGCAAAGAAGCTCCTATCTCTTCTACTTTTTTTCCTGAAAAGCTAAATTGATAATGAGAATGAATTATGAATGCCTTTCAGTTCAGCTTCAAACATATGAGGACCAAATTCCCCTTCGATGAGTGTCAATTAATACGGACATGCATGTGTTCATTAGAAAACATAGTTTGTCAAGATAGAGAGATAATATTGTGCTTTATACTTTTAAGTAATAAAATGTCTTTTCCTTTGAAAACAGAATGGGCCTCTACCAGGGTAGCTAACATGGGAGAGAATATGAACTACTGTGCCAAAGAAGAGAGTCACAGATACTGCACAACCCTTCTACTTGTTTTTTGGACATGGTGATGAGTTGATGGGGTTTTTTGTAGATTACACAGCTCATTGAATTTTTACATTGTCTGGAGCATGCTAAACATAGTAACACAATTTTTAATGCCCGTACCTTTGCCTATAAAGCTAATAAAACAGGGCCAGGGACCTTTTATGGCCTAACCACATGGTATAGCACTTGCCAGAGTCTTTCGTAGGCTCCACAGATGCCCTGCAGTCTAATACGTAATTACTATTTTTCACGTGTTTATTTCAGTTCAAAGCGTGTGCAATAATGTGTTGCAGCTTACTAGATTTCATAGCAAGATGCTGAGGTTATACGTTTCGTGCCCTGGGGTAGGCGAGCATGAGGAGGCCTCCTGAGGGTGCAGCGCCTGGGAGGATGGTGCCATGGATGGATGTAAGCAAACCACAGAAGCTGGAAGGAGCCAAACGGCACGGTGTTCCCCATACTTACAAGCGGGGAATAGCCCTCGCGTATGCTTTTCCTTGGCTGGTGTCAGGAGTGTGCTAATAATTAGGCAGCAAAGGCAATCTGTGGTCCAGCTTGGTCCCTGGCCCTGTTTTATTTAGCTGCCTAGATGTACATATGATTTCATTGATACAGTACTCACGGAGACAAGAATCAGACCCTGCCTGGGAAGATCCTGCTGATAAAGACTGGAGACACATTCCCTCCTGGATCAAGATTAAAGAGACCCTTAGGGAGCTGGTTATAAATTCCTGACTCTCAGGTTGCTGCTATTTCCTGAACTAAGCTAGAGGAGGACTATACTCTAGCTGGCTGTGGGATATTTAGCATCACATATGGATTTGCGAAACTGGTGATGAGCCTACCTTCTCACCACTCTGACGCATCCCCTGATCCCCTTGTTTTGGTGCTGGGTGAAATGGAGCTGGAATAGTCATACTGGCCAAGGAGCTCCACCTTCCTCCAGAGTGCAAATATCAAGTAAGCAGCTGGTGTTCCAGTTTCCATAGGTTGTATTACGAAGGGGTGCAGAGCTGGGGCAAGGAACTACGATGTTTCTCTAGCTATGGTGTATTTGATTCTTAATACAGTTTTTAGAATAGTCATAATCACACAGTGTTCTGTGATTTTAGTGCTTTTGGGTATTAACATTTCTGAGGTCTCAGTGTGAGTCTCAATTATTGAAATGGCCAAGATTCTGGCAAGAAACCACAGGGAGGAAATCAGTTCTGTGTGGAAGATGCCAGGAGGCAAATATTATTTACATAGAGTGCAGAACTACAGAAATATAACAGTATGTAAATTTCTTGACAGATGCCCTGTTTGGCAGCTGCTCAGATTCAAATTTCAACCTCAGCCAGATCTGCAAAAACACAGATCAGTAATCCAGGGTAGATGTGATTTGGTAGAAATTCTGGATGACAATTTACAACTCCCCAAACTACCACTGAATTTACAAAGAAATAACAGATCAGGGAACTGATAATATCTGTGGGCCTGAATCAGGCAAAGTCCCTAAACATATGAGAAACCTCAGTGAAGTCAGAGACATTGCTGCCTCCATAAACTATAACAAGATTATTTGCCTGACTCTCTAATCTAACATAAGACTAGGCTGAGGAAGGTACTGCCTGATGAGGTTCCCTGTTAAACAGGGCACAAATCTGAGATTTATTTGAGACCTAACCCTGCAGTGAAACTACGATCAAACAATATTAATTTCTCACATCCGCTGGGTGCCCTCCAAAACAAGAATTTGGATAGGCGTGCGTCTCATGTGGCAGCTGATGCTACCGGGCACGGTCACTGCCAATGCAGCAGAGACCCAGCGTGGAGTGTGCCTCAGATAGTAGGTGAGAGCTAAGGCATGTCTGTGGGGAAGTTTGACTTGTTCACAACCACATCTGTTCAGTGGTTAAATTTAAGCCCTCGTTTCTAATAATACACAATGAAAACTGAAATGTGGTGGGACTTGGGAGAAAATTCTGAATTGTTGTTCCTTTCTCAGGACATGCAGGACAGAAAAGTGGCAGAATTGCAGTTTAAAGTGGTGGTTTTTACAAGTTTTTAATCACATCATGAGGGCCTTTGAGTATATTTAACCCAGGACCCAGTTATGACCAGTCTATTAGAAGACATCTTCATGATATTAACAGACTGACATGAGTCACTGGGAAGGTCTCTTTGAGCTATGACTAAAAATTCAACACACTAGCTGATCAGCAAGCGCGGCTTGTATTTAGGGGAAAGACATTTCTACTTTTGCTCGCCAGAAGGTCTCTGAGCTCTGCCTTATGCAAATACACAGCGAATATGATTTTTCTTTGAAACCAGCAGCTTCCTGCAGTGGAACATCAGCGTCACAATTTTGTGCACTCCTTTCGCAGGATGCTGGGCACACAGCCCGTATCAAACATCCCCACGGAGGCTACAGGGCAGCCTTGCCTCCTGCCCAGAACAAAAAAAGCTACAGCAACTCCAGCGTAAATCTGTCAGCTAGGTTTTATTCTACGAAGAATTTCAGGCATTATTGCCCTTCAGTTAATGTAGGGGGAAATCCTGCTTTGGTTTTGAGATAGTTTCTGCTTTGAAGCACCTCTACTGCTGGAGCCATAGCCCTGGGTGTATTCCTAGCACCTATGTCCTATCCTGTCACCAGGCAGGCGAGCTGCTCCCTCGCATCTTCAAGCAACCTATCTACTCTGCTCCAGAAGCATCCTGCCCCAATCTGTTTCCCTCATCTCCCCTTCCCACTCGCCAAACATTACTTTTAAACTCTAAATAAAGGCTCTGTGCTCTGGCCAGGGCACATGCTGCACAGCTCCCGTGGGACGCAGGCACAGCCTTTGGCTTGCTGTGCGGTGAGCGGGCCGGTAAAGCCGAGAGCAATTCAGACGTGCAGCAGCCAAACTTTATCAGAAGATCTGAGTTCGGGATTTCTTGGTCATTTGCCTTTATTTAGGGATTATTTATGCCTCCTATTAACCTTACTCAACCGTGGCACGTGTTACACAGATGGGAAAGCCAAAGCAAAAATAAGCCCAGCGGTTTTCCCAGCTCGTGCGGAACAGTAGTAAAAGCCGAGAGGAAGCCGTCGTGAGCCCCACTATCCAGTGATGCCCGCCATCAAGCAGAGCAGATACCAACGCAGACTGCAAAAATTGCAGTGGATGAGGGGGAACACATCCATGCTTTTTGGTAAGACCACCGGTGCGAACCCCTAAATCTGAAGCCTCCCCCCAGCACCGGTGGGGGTCTCGCTAGGTGGTGCTGGAGAGACGGAGACAGCCCGGCGGCGGGGAGCCAGCACCCCCCTGCTCCCCTCCCTTGGCTGCGGCTCCCAAAGTGTTTCCTCCGGAATGCCTGCCTGATGATAACAGAATCCCTTTCATATATATTAGGCAAACACGGGCCCAAGGTGGGTAAACATCACGAGCAGACTCATCTTTCTGCTCGATGCCGAGACGGTAAAAGCCTGGTTGCGCGAAATACGAGCTGCCGAGGGGTTGGGGTTTTTTTCTGGCCACCTCTTCAACAACAAAGCAGCTTTTGAAACACATGGATTACACGTTTAAAAAATAAAAATAAAAAAATTACAAACTAGGCATCTGACTTGCCCTTCTGCAACAAATGTATGACTTGGTATCACCCATAAAATTAATGTCCTGAGTGCGCTAACCTGAATATTTATAGATGCAAAAAAGCATGTCACTTATGTAAGGCTAAAAAAATCATGCACACACATGAATAGTCCCTTGTAAAAATAAATAATAAAAAAGGCTGTGTCAAGGTATCAAATCAATTTTCCTTTTCAGTTAAGATCCTTATATTTGGTTCTGTAAAAGTCCTCTTGGCAGCCTGAAATGTATCCTGTTTAAACAGGAGCTTGTACTCAATCACACTTCTTTTTTTCGGAATACTATTCCCACTTAATCCCTGGACAAAAATATCAAGAGAGCAGAAAACAAGAATAAAGTCATCTTTGTTTCAACTTTTACTCTCCCTTTTCACTAGAAGGGAAAAAAAAGTATCTGATGAATGAGCAATCCTTATGTGTCAGGGGAGGAAAGCTAAGTGACCTACAGACTCGGGGACTATCAGCCGCTTTAGCACTCTTCTAAAGGCTGGGTGATGAAGTGATACGAAGTTATTGAAGTAACTTTGTCAAAAAGGAAAATATTTTATATGCTTTCAGTAAAATATCATTATTTTGTTAAACTACTAATTTACGCAGAGGTTCACAACGCTAAGATCAAGTCCATTGAAAAAGTGTTTCAGAAAGTCCAAAACGAGTCCAAAACAAGAGCAGGGATGCTTTTCTTACTGCTGCAGCCAGGAGAAAAACCCCGACAGGGAGAAGTGCATGCTGTGCTTTTTTTCCCATGGTGGTAGACACAGTGTCAGGACCTCAGTGTCAGGATCCTAGTGCTGGAGGCATTAGGGAGAGGAGGGGTAAGAAGAGAGAATGCACAGAGCAATTGCAAAGAAAAAGGAACAGGCTGGAGATGGAGAAGGTAGGTGGACATGTGGTGGGGGTTGTACGGCACCTCTCTGCGTGGAAGTCTTGGAACTGAATTTATTTACAGGGGGCAAGAAAAGTGGACACGTATGCGTAGCACATGGGAGAGTGGTGGGGTGAGAAGAGTGTAGAAGGGAGCATGCTGAGCTGTGTCTGGACTGTGAGCATTTCATCCAAACTGCTATATTGTTGAGACTCTTGAGCAATAAAGCAAATTTTCATTCTAATTAAAGATTCAAGGGTTTTAGAACAATCACCAGAAGAAAGAGAGAAAAAAAGGCAAATCCTCAGAGGACTCGGTAATGAATAACAAAAATCGTTCTTGTGCATTGTCCAAAATGAATGGCATTCAGTATAATTGCAGAGAGAGGATTTAATGCTACAGTCCGCTGTGGTGTTCTCTGTGAGTAGATGTGGGATGGCCCATGACCGACAGCAATACTTGGCCCAGGACAACATCTTCTGGCCAATGTGTACCATAGATCGTGCTTGGTATGCCTTATTGTACTCGCTGGGGTGCCAGACGTTGGAAGGGGCAGAGCTTGAGGGCAATTACCAATTGCTTAAAGCTGTTGGAGTGGGTTCACTTGCGCAACGTGAATCGTATCGGCCATACGCAAGATGCTTCTCTGCAGGCGTTTGTAGCAGTGTATCAGCCAAGCCCGCAAAGCCACTGCAACGGTGCAAGGGAACTAAACCCTGGGGAGCAAAAGATGATCAGAGTGGAAGCTCAAAGATGAAGTACATGTTGGTGGAGGAGGAGAAGAAGATATGTACACTTTGTAATTCCACTGTAGTCCTAGATGGGGTAAATCTGCCCAACATTCACGTGTAAGCTAAGTACAGTTCAGAGCAATTCAGCAAAACTTACTGTTTACTATCTGCATATTAAACTTTTTTAGTGGCAGAGCTATAAGACACAAAGACGGTACCTAAACTCACCCCCAGGTCCTTTCTGGCCCATGCTTCTGCATCTCCTTTCTGTGGGTATCACTTGCCTTTCACCGTGACGTAAGGGAGAACACAGCTGGGGCTCTAACCACGTCCTGAGTCCCTGGTTGAGACGATGCCCTTCAACAGGACAGCAGATGGGAAACCCTGGGCGAACTCTAAAAGCCAAATACGACAACTCTGCACTTTCCACCACTTTACTGCCAGGGGGGACAAAGAGGGCCACCCCGGCGCTAGCTCACCTTACGCCGCAGCTGGGAGCCAGCCATGGCCAGCCCGTGCCAGCAGCGTGCCAGCCCTGCCGAAAGCGCTCCTACGCCACGTACAGTTCAAGATCTCAGATTAGTTATCTTTGCTCTAGTAGAAAGGGCTCTGGATTAGGACTCAGGAGGCTTAAATTCATTTGTCAGGATAAGTACAGACTCTGTGTGCAACCTTGAGCAAGGTCTTTAATCTGCCTGAGTGGCGGTATCCTTTGGAACGGGGCAGTAATTCTTCCCTAATCCCTCAGGGTTTGGGGAATAAAGTTGGTAAATAACAGAGCAGCGCTCCGCTTCTGACAGGACGGCTGGCACAGCTCTCCTGGCTGTACCGAGTTCCCTTTCTAACTACCCAGCATACGTGTTGCAGATCTGGGGCGCTCGCAGTTAGTATTTTCATGAAACAGAATATGAAATCAGAAGGAAGCAGCAGCTACAGGGGAATTTTATGTCCCCTGGCTAACACACCTTTAAGCACCCTTCACTGTTTTGAAGCATTCACTGGGGAACCATGCTCCCCAATTACATTTAACGTCTAAACTCAGTTGGATAGCTCAGGTGCTGCCAGCGCTTGGGTGCTATCGTTCACTCCCCAGGCACACGTGGAAACCCTGATAACGATGCAGAAAATGCCAATACCACAGCAAGGCTGCTTTAGTGGCACTTCCCAGAAACAAAGTAAAAACTGAAGAAGACAGTGGGTCCCTCTTACACCTAACTGTGTTCAGGTTGCCTGCTCCTTCTCTGTAACCTTTGCCTGCCCCCTTTTTAATATTTCCCTTTCACACGTTTTCTGCACGCAGGTCTGCAGTTTTCCTTCCTGCTGAGCTACAAACCCACTGCTGCTTTATTCCTCCGCTCGGCGCTTCCCTGCCCCAGCTTGGAGCACGTAGGCTTCATCCCCTTGATGATCAGCTGAGGAGCAGATGGAGGATCAGAGGAGCAGGACGGCTCCTTTACGAGACACGCCCGCAGCAGCACTGATGGAGACAACCAAAGAGTGACCACAAGCTGGGATTTCAAATGTTGCAATATTCAAATCTGGGATACAGGAGAAGGTCAAAGCCATAGGTCCCAGGGATCATGTAATTTTGGATTATTCTCAGCTTTCGTTTAAAGCAAAGTTTCTAGTGTTCATAGTCTCAGACAAAAGCTTGGAAATGGGAACCACCAAGGGCTTGAACATCAAAGGGAAAATAAAAGAATCCAGAACTGATTTATTTTTTTTAAAAATCTCATGATCTTGCCATCAACCTCACATTATGTTGGAGGGTAGCTTGGGATTTTTGAGCATGAAAGTCTGGCAGGACTACAGATGCCTCAAAATCATAACGAATTGAGGCCACAGTCAGCTTTTGAGAAGGCTGCTCCCTTGCAGCTAAGACAATACCAGAGTTTTGCAGAACAGTTTGGTCCTCCCCACACAACCTCTCACTGGTGAGCATTGCTAGCACCGGCAATCGCAAGCATGGATATTTTCTTTTTTTATCCCAATTAAAGAGGAAAGGTACATTTTAAGGTCCAAAGTGGCTGCCGCATCGCCACTCAAGGTGGTGAAGACTGTAGGCTCATGAAGATGCCCAGGGGAGATCTACCAGGCTTGTCTTCAGGGCCAGCACAGCTTCTTAAAGGGACAGGAGTCCCACACAGTTGCAGCCATATGTTGAATGTAGTGAAGGCATATGGAGCTAATTATGTAAATAAACAACTCAGTCCATGATGATTCTAAATAATGCAAAACATAGAGAGACAAAACACTAATGTTCTAACTAATGAAAATAGATTCTTTACAATAAAGAGAAGCTGCATATGTCAAAAATGGTACGTCATCATATGATTTAATATAATCAGGCGCAGCTGCATTGCTCTTGATGTTCGTCAACAATGATCTTGTTCACCTCCTTGTGCATCTGTACCAAAATATTAAAAGAGAAGAAAACTGCACAGTAGAGCCAGCAAACACTTGCGAGAAAAATATTTTTAAAGCATCTCAATAAATATTTACCAGCCTTTGGGATTTTTCAATGCTTGAGGTTGTGTCAGGAAAGAAGCATATGCTGATATCCTCAAAAACAACACAAGTGGTCAACAGTCTCCGTACAAAAGGGAATAGCTCAATACAATAGGCCACTGTTGCTGTGACTCTCAGCATTGTTTACCTCTCACAGAGCTTCCAAGTACAAACCACTTCAAACAAACTACAGTAAGACTTTAAACTGAATCCACCCAACAGGTTAATAAAACAAATATTGATTGGGTTTGAGAGTCATTACAGTAAACAAACCCTTTTGGATTAAAAGAGTTCCTTTGTTCAAGCAATATTGTCCAGAGCCTTCAAGCAACATATTACAGTCTCAGCTTAAATCCTCAGGCAATATTTTACAGTGTTTGCCCTCAAATCTGCTTTTATTTGTAGCATATGTATAAATACAGATACATGAAGAGAAATGGGCAAGTATTTCATGCTTGCAAAGGAAAAAAATCATGCCAAACTCAAAAATATGCTGGAAATTCTAACAATTAAAAGCAAAAGTAAAATTTTTCAGGTGCATATAATGATTTATACACCTAGATCTTATTCCAATCCCTGCAACTTGTACGTACTTTTAGCTTCGCTCCTTTAGAATCGCAGCCTCTGCAACGCAGACAAAAATCACACGAGCATGCCAATGCCCTTTCACAAGGTCTCCCACAACAGATCTGATGGACTAGGAAAGCATCTTGACATGGTCCAGCACAGAGACACAACCCAGATGCTTGAGAGCAAGGGCAGAAACAGCGAGGATGCAGTACACGGGAAAGGTTTGCAGAGAATTATTGCCCCAGGTGCAGACTGATCTGGACTGCTCAGACCTTGTTGCCTGGCTACTTGACAGGGATGGAAGATATCTGAAAAGCTTTAGATCCTCACCTCACTTTCAAAAGCAGCTTGGCTGCCTAGAAACCTTTGTCAAGAGATGGCGTAGAATCAAAGGAGTGACCAGGAGCTCCAGCTCTGCCACCTTTGCAAACACTTCAAGATGCAGATTGAGAGCATCGAGCCAGTCACACAGATTCAGGCACGTATCTTCCAAGAATAATAGATCCACCACATGGTTTTGAAACTTTCATCCACATTCATACCAGATTTATTCCCGCAAGTAACAGAGCAGGCTACAAATTCAAACATAACCAGACACGTACATTTTCTTTCTCCCCTGCAAATTTTACTTCCCTCTCTAAACAAAAAACACACATTAGAAACATAAGCACACAAAGAGTGACCAGTCAAGAGGCTTCAGTAACAGTATCCTAGCCTAGTAATGCCAAGTTAGGGAATAATTCACGCTTGTCACAGAAGTGTGAAAATCCAGGGAACAGTAAAGAGTGACAATACAGTCAGAAGTTAACAAAGATATTTAATATTCCCATACAAATGGATAAGCTTAGTAGTGCTGAAAATTCCTGCAAACCCAGGTCAACCAGTGGACCAGGCTCACAGTACGTTTGGGTTAACAAGATACTGCAGAGACAAATGGCAAAAAAAACAGGTAAAAATCAGGAGAGGGTGATTCTCCAGACATTTGAGCAAACCACGGTGCGAGAGCTTTAAGTGGCATTCACTGCTTCTCACTATCTCCATACGCACGTGACTTAAATAATCATTTATTCTCTGTTCCTGGCCACATAAAGCAAGCTGTGGTAAGTACATCAGCCCAGAGCAGACAGCTGGCCACTGCATGACTGCAAGGTGCGTACAAACCTTTTTGCACCCTGGATTTCTTCTTGGGCATCCAAACAGACCCTGTCTGGCTTTTTCTCACTCACTCACAACATTCAGGTAATTCTCAATGGACAATTCTCAACTGAGGCCAATGAGCAATGGAGACTGGTGTGGCACTACAGTGGGACCCTCTGACACGAGGCACAGTTTCTAAGCGACAGCATAAGGGATTAAGAAATTACACCATCACTGAACAGAGGCGCAGCGCGTACCCAGTGCTCAGCATCTGCCTTAGCTTAAGGCCACAGCATTCTGCAAATCTTGTAAAATCAGGTGGTTGATCTGATAAGGGACTCCGCATCGCTGGGGCTCTCCCTATCTGAGGACAGAATCAAACCCTGTGAGCTGAGCTCAGAGTCTCTCACTCGCAGCTAGACTTCTTTGCTGGAAGAGTTACGCAATCTTAGCTTACATCTTATCACCAGCAAGCGCAACAGTCAGACTTCAGGGTTCGTTGTCTCGCAGGCACCCACTTTATTCTCATTGCTGGGTAGCAGCGTTAGACACGCAGCCTCGGAGTGAGAGAACAACAGGGAGGGAATGAGTGATAAGGCGCAGAAAGAGCTTGCAGAGTTAGCACCTGCACAGCAGACTTATGCTGAAGCTCACTTCATTGATGTGGGGCATTTCTTGCATCTGGAGCGTAATGATTAAGAGAATAAAATATATGTTCTACCACACCGAATGCCAGAAGTAACTGTCATGTTCACTCACGCTGCACTACCGAGAAGATAATGTAGGTTATTAATTAGGTTTGGGTACAAAAAAACTTATTTGAAGAGATCACTCAAAGGACCAATGCAAGGCAGAGAGCAAATTTCTAAAATGGAGAATGATGTTATATATCCTTAAGGAGGATACATATCCTTAATGAGTGAGAGGATCAATTAAGTGCTCCATCTTTTCACAATCAAGACAGGAGCTTTTTTTAACAAGTCTCTACCTATGTCCAAACACTAACTCATACACTGAGGCTTTTGCAGACTTCAGCACTCAAACTCCCTTCAGTTGTGGTTTTTCTGTTTTTAACCTTCTCTATCCTTCATCACCGTGCTGAAGAAACTACTTGGAGCTTCTGAACCATTCACTGCACTCAATGACCAGCAACAGCTGAAATGCCCTTAGGTGAGGAGAGGGACCCTGCACCGCTCCCACGTACCATTCCCAGATACGTGATCTGTTGAAGGAGGATCCTCAGCAACGCAGCGTTCTCCCCTGCCCTTACTCTAAATACTGCGAGTCCTTCGTGCTGTCTCTGATGCTGTGGGTGCAGCTGTACCACAATTCACCTCCAAATTTTTAGAAAACCCTATGGTATTTTGAAAACAAATATATTTGCGTAACCAGAAAATACTAAGGGATCAGTTCTTTCTGCTGCCATGCATATGCTTCTCCTTCGAGTTTTCAGGCACTGGATCAGTGGGGATTGCCAAGGGGCAATCTAAAGCAGAGGGTCTCTAATAGAATTGAGCTTTATGGTCCCAATTTTTACAAACCATGTCAAACCATCAAAAAACAATGCTGAACAAACACAAATCTAGACCCATGCATAGCCATGAGAAACCGATAGCCAGAAGAACCGAAAAGCTTCAGAACAAAATATGAGGTTGTGTACCAATAACAGAAAACAATACATTGCACACAAATTTAGGATTTTTTCTTTCCTTAGACATAGGAAAAGAAAAATCTTTATTTTGATCAGATATGGAAATAAAGGGATTAAAAGAATCAGACGAGTGATTTGTAATTGGTCTCCAGACTGTACCTCTTCCTTTAGTAAAGTGCATGCAAGTGAATAAAACTGCATGGATGGGCTTTATTAGCTGCAGCTTTCCTTCCTGACTCTGGGATTAGAGGAATACTTTAACCTTGACACATTCATCTTATACTCACAAAGCCCCACTTTTAACAGTCCCTTTTTCTTTCCTCTTCACTTGTCTGGTTCTGGCACTTAATTTTCTAAATTAGAAGAGGCTACTGTTCTGTCTTAAAAAGCAAAGGAATTCTCACTTCTCTTTGTTAGCAAAAGCACGGAGAAATTCAAGATGGGTTATTATTAATGCATCCTAAATGGCTATTGCAGGTGGCAGAAATATGGCAAAAGCAGAGGTTTGTAGAAATAGGGCTCTTGAAAGGATGCATTAGACTGTCCATTAAATATATTTAAGAAAAAATAGGATATTTATCAGATAGCAATGTAAAGCCAAGTATACAAATACATGTTATGTATTTGTGAGAAATTGCATTTCTCTGAAGCTTCCTTTATACTAGAGAAGTTTGCGATGAGATTTTCAAAAGCACTCAGCAGCGCTCCTGCTCTGCACCGAGCAGCATGTACAAATACGGTCCCGCTGCTGTTCCTGAAGGCAGAACTGGGCCGTCACCGAGTATCTCTGAGAAGTCCATAGATGGGGGGAAAGCTGCCATGCGCAGCTACTGGCACACCTATCATCCACAGACGGGAGGAAAAGTGTCTATGGAAATACATACTTATTCAGAGAGCTGGGGAAAATGAGAATGCAAGGAAGTTTTTGTATGTGTGTGTGGAAGGGGGTGGTATTTAGCAAAACACTTGAAAGTTAATTGCAGAATAAAAGAATATACCTCAAAGGTACACACTTCCTCAGTATACCAATTTATTATAATTACAGAGCTTACCCTTACCTTTTTTCTTTTTCCAGCCACATATTTGAGTTGCTTTAGATTAAAGTGTACGTCTTGTTAATTATGGCATTTAGTTCTCAAATCGTAATTGGTGTCTGGTGCTAAGCTCCTATAACTCTTCTTGTCACTGTTTCAAGGGGGCCTGTTTAATTTGCCTGAGGTAAACTAAAATGGAAAGTACCGTCTTATTTGAGTAATGTGAGATATGTCTTGTGGCTTTAATGATTAAATATTGTACTGCTTATGGGGGGTACGATTGGGGGTGGGGGTGACAACGGGCAGTGCTACCTGCCAACAACTAATCAAAGTAGATGCTCCTATAATATTTTTAAGGGGTTTTGTTACATCCTTTAAGCAGATGAAAGTAATACTGCTTAGAATAAACAAACACCACTAGACATTGGATAAAAATCATTACAGTGAGTTACTGGGAGCTCTCCTGCCACTTCTTCCTTTAAAATAAAAATCTCGCAGGAGTGTGGGTGACAGAAACTTTTACTCCACCTAATCACAATTTTCTCCTGCCACTTTGGAAATGTGTCAGGGAGAAAAGATGAAGAAATGGCTTTGTGGGTATTTGGGAGGAGAGCACCTGACGGCTGTCAGGTGCAGACCAGAACTGGCTGTCGCATCCTGTTGTAAAAAGAAATAAAACCGCACTACCCAAAAGTAATGCACACAAGCTTCCCCAAGGCTTTTCTTCAGGCGCTTTAGGTATTGTCTGATAACTCTTCTTTCGGGTCAAGATAAATGAGTATCTTCAAATTAGACTCCAAAGCTGTATTTCAGCATCAGCCAGATTTGCAAGGCACTTAAGTAAAAAAATTTCTAAATTTGTTCTCCCAGTGGCAATTTACCTCAATAAGCATTTTCTCCCACAATTTCCCATTAAATTAAACAATTAGCCTGTTTTGTAGCTTTGAGGGCCTACTCTTTCTGCATAAATAAAGCGTGTGCTTTTTCTGCTCCTTTTTCCTCCGTCAGCATCATCCCCCACACTTTTTCTGTGCTCCAGCTTATCAGTATGGAGAGGTGGTTAGGCAGGCTAGATAGCTGGTAAGTAAAGTCACTCCTGTGCTTTTCCCTAAGAAATGCATAACCAGAAGTGGGTTTTGCACACTGCGGGTTTTCACAGTAGCCTTTTCTTCTGTTTAATGGCTCTTCTCTCACTGTTTGAAGGTATTAGATTGGTGGCCAAATGTTTGCTGGATTGTTGTACTGTGCTGGGCAGGAACCAAACCACTTCACCTCACGCTTACATGCAGAGGTTTTCCTGCTTTTGCTGCGTCACAGTTTTGTGGCTGAAAGAAGGTGCTTGTCCTTGGCCCATGGTAGGTCCCTCTTTCATTCACGGAAACGTTGGCAGTTCCCTCCTCGCCTTTGGGCTTCCCTTTGGAAGGTGAGAGGTTAAAATCTCTCTCTAGCCTTTGGCTCTTGATGGCAAAGATCAATGTGACAGATTATCTCTAAATGTTTCTAATCAGAAAGAGGTTTCCAACAGGCATTTCAAGCAGGCTCACACTTGAATTGCTCCAGTTTCAAAGAAGCAATAATCAATTCTTTGGTGCAGAGTCTTTCCACTTTGCACTCAGGTGAACATATATGCTTTGTATGCATTGTAAGAGCACCTCAGTTTTGTGTGACATTAATACCTACCTATCTGAGATGCTCTGCTTCTTGTTTATACCAAAGGGGAAAAAAAATTATATTATATCCTTTTCCTTCCCCTCTTTCTTCATCCAGCAACAGCCAGGGGAATGCAGGACAGCCATTCATTCACTGCTGTAACTCATAGTACTGACAATGAAAAAGTTATGTTTGCTTGCTGCTTCAAGTCTGTGCAATCTTTTCCATAAATATGCCATCAAATTCCTGATCATCAGGACTGGATCCTGCTGAGGGATAGGGACAAGCAGCAAGACTTCTGGAGCCACTGAGAGGTGAACAGAGTCTTCAACCATCAAGCACTTGCAATAAACAGTCTGTCACCGCAGGATACAAATGAACGTGCCCTCCTGCAATTTGAGATGACAACTCTGGGACAGATTGAGGCATTCAAGCTGTATCATGCGATTCTTATGCATGACTTTTATATCATCTTGAAGCCAACTAGATAGACAGTTCCAATCAGAAACAGACTATTCCCTTTGTAGTTCTGTTGGACTAAGACATTTGTCATCATAACGTTGCTCATAGATCCCTCTTTGCCTCACATGCAGAAATACAGTGAAATTGTAGTCTTGCTGAAGGCGTATTTCTTGCCTACCACATCATTAGTCATTGGCCACAGATTTCAGTTTCACAAGCAAAATCACCAAGCTAACGAGGCCATTGTCACCTGTGTTGCCTATCGGACTGCATCATGTACCTGAACAATGAAACTTCAGCAGCTTGTTGAGAAATTGCCTCCTTTGGAGATGGCAAGATGAGAGGAAGATGGAAGGAGATTTTTCTATCTCCTTCCTAAGTGAGATTTACTTCACAGTCACCCAGGAAAAGGCCTTTTGCACTGAGCGAATGCAAATAAGTATAAAGGAAATTCATATTTTGGAAACTCCTACAAGCACACTTTGTCATCACAGTTGTCATTGAGAAACTCACTGGAACTTTGGGAACTCTGCTGCATCCGTATCATCAGCCAAGACCAATCACCCAAGTCTATGCTCAGACTGGGCAGGACATCTGTGATAATCTTTATTTAATGAGACACTCATTCCAAGCCAGTGAGACTTATTTCTGAAAAGAAAAAGAACCATGTGAAACACAGAATCTGCTGATCCAAGAGCAACACTCATTCTTATTTTCTTCAACAAGAAGATGAAGAGACTTTTACTACATGTCCATAGCAGTGACATGTACTGGCTAATGAAAAGGGCTGCAAAATGGAAATCAGATCCAGCTGAGGGATGACAATTGCCAATGGAGTCACCTTAAATCCTTCCTTTTTACATCATCCTGTATAGTGGGGTCAATACCACCCTGTCCTATCTCTGAGACTACAGGGGTCATGACAGCAATACATTTGGAAGTCACAAGGTGAAGTCTTCACTATGGCTCTGTTCAAAGAGTAATTCCTCCAGCAAGGACCTCCTTGCAGTCAAGAGCCCCTAAGATAGAACTTTCATTCTCTCAAGTACTTTCTGGAAATGGCAATTTTTCAAGGAGGACTAGCACTGTTCCACTACAGTATCTTGCCTGTGCTGGTCCATACAGAACATTTCTTCCCCTTCAGCCAAAGACTGACAAAGAACTTGAGCATCTCGTTGGCAATGAAGCCCCAGAGCAAGCCTCTCAAACAATCATGCTACATCAGTCACACCAAGTTACAAGCCAAATGCTGTCATGCAATGTATGGTAATCACAAGTGCACTAATACCAATCTTAAGCGTACTTCACATCAGCACATGCTGTAAATCAGCCATGCAGTGTTATTGTTGAGGGAAAACTTGTCATGAAATTAGACCTAACTCAAGGATACAAATAGCTGATCCTTGGCAAGAACACCGCGGGACATCAAGTGATGCTATTTAGGGAGAGCAGGTAATGCTAACCACTTTCTGTGGTGCCTTTCCCTCTTACCCCTTCAGGAAATGCAGTGGTGTTAGTGCCAGAGGATACACCCCTGTTTGTTCCTTTTAATATCTGTTTATAGACTTCTTGTTTGTGAATCCGTCCAATCACTTTTTGAACTTTCTGACACTGTGCCTCCAAAACATCCTGGGTAATAAAGTCCAAAAGTTCATTACCTGCCTTATCAAGGATTACTTCATGTCTTTTAAATGATCTCCTACTAGTTTCACAAAGTGCTTCCCAGTTCTAGCATTACAGGATTTGCTGAGTAACAGTTCATCATTTAGTTTACACATCACCTTCATGTGATACAGACCTCTATCATATCCCCCTTCAGCCTTTTTGCTTTCAAACTGAAGATCCTCAGCATTTTTAATCTCTCTTTGTAAGATAATAGCACTCTTGCCTCAATCATTTTAGTTTTCATTTTTCTGGGCATTGTATAACTTTGCTGTACACTTCTTCAGCACCAGAACTGTGCCCAGCACTCAAGATGTGGACACACAAGTTTTACACAGGAGCAAAATGCATCTTCAGTCTTGTTCACAGCATCATTCCTGCTGATGCCCATGATTTTGTTGGCTTTTTATCTGCTTCAGCACATTAAGCCAAGAATTTCTGGGAACCACTGGTAATGACTTCAAGATTTCCTTTATGAGTGATTAGTTACAGTTCAGAGTTCAGCACAGTGTAGGCCTGGTTAAGATCACTTTTTACTAGCTGAATTACCTCACATTTACCTAAAGTGAAGTATATCCACCACCTTTTGTTCATTCAGTTTTGTGTGGTTCTTTGGATATTCTTCATCTTTGGATATTCTTCACCATTGGTGTAGCATTTGATTTCCCAAAACTGCTTGTCCAAAAATCAGAGATTTCACTTTTCACTCCCTGTTCTGTCAGTGATGAAGATTTGGAATCAAACTAGTCCCAGTAGTGATTCCCAAAGGATGCTACTGCTGACTTCTCTCCATCACAAAAAGTGCCCACTAAGTGACTCTACTTCCTAACCCTTCATTGGCTTTCAGTTTGTAAATGAACCTTTCCTCTAACCCCACAGTGATTGTTTTATGTCTTTGAAAGTTCTGGTGTGGAACATCATCGAGGACCTTCTGAAAATCCTAGTGTAACATGTCCACTGGATCCCCTTTATCCACAGGCTTATTGACACTCTCACAGAATGCCACCAGACTTCCCTTTACAGAAGCCACACTGATTCTTTTTCAGTGGATTGTATTTATCCATAGACTCTTATTAATGTCACCTTATTCTTGCAGACTGGCTCTACCATCTTGGTGGAGAGTTAGGCATCTCCAATTGGAATTTCTGCTGCATCATTAATTTTGCAATGAATTCTGAAAACTCTGCTTTGCAGACATTCTTCAGCAATGTTTCTCTCAAGGAGGGTTCTGTTGCATATTTTCTGAACAACTTTAAGAAATTTGGAGACTATTAAGAAACGGAGTATCTAAATTATAAAGGAAAAATGAAAATTTGGTCGGACTGGTGTCATCATTCTTGGATTCCTGCATCATTGCAGCTGGCATCAATATCACAGATACCAATAGGGACAATTCATTAAAGCCCCTGTGCCAAAACCCAGATCAGAATTTTAAGCATTCCTTGGATTGCTCCGTTCCCACCACAGCTTTCTACCACAGAAAAAGGAAACAAGTGCTGAACTTCACCACTTTTTCATCACGAGAGTTTCATGGCAACAGACCTGCCAGAACACAGAGGCCTCCAAAAGTATTTGACAAGTTGCAGTTCACTCTGCTCGTTCACAGCAGCAGAGACCGCTTCTTGTTATTTCTGAAAAGTTGTCTTACTGCCTTGATGTAATTCTATCATGCATAGCAACGAAGCCCCTAGTGTTTCATTCAAGAGATTTAATAGCAACAGACAAAATTGTGCATGAATTACAGAGAAGAGTTTCCTACTGTTGCAGGAATCAAAATTCTCCATAGTTAACATACACAGTTGTCCATTTGAGATTTGTGTAGGCCTCAAGTCACTCCTGTGATTCTCTTAAAACACTTCTGAACACAGAGGTGAAATATTTTGCTAAATCTTGTAATTTTTGCAAGTCATTAAGAACTCTTAAGACAAGTGTACTGAGCAAACTTCTGCTGCGTATGTGGTCCCAGACTGTGTTATTTCATTGTCATTGCAAGCTTTGCTGCTGGAATATTTCCTTGGTTTGTCTGTTCATGCTGACCAGGTAGCAAGACTGACTGCCAAGGAGTCAACACCACCTTGTGTTTCCAATTGACATTAAAGGACAGCCAGCCAAGAAATTGTCTGAAAAGTTCAATTCATTTTTAACATAGCAGATGAACTGCCTGCTCATAATGCACAGGGACGTGATTCTGTTATTCTCAAGCAGAATGGCTAACTTTTGCTATCTTAATACATCACACCCAAGAAAACACGAGCCTGAAAGTGCTGGCCTGATGCTATATCTGATGGCCCAAAACTGATACCAGCTGAGAAAGTCCTAAAGGATGTAACCTCTTGCCAAGATCCTTGACATAACTAAAACCTCCAATATTATTTTTTTTAAAAATGCCCAAGAAACTCTGATCCAAGTCCCATACTGATCGATATCTTGGAAATCACTTTTAAACTTTATCTAGACAAGGCTTGAGGTGATTTTGCTCTCCTCACAAACAGCTAGTGCAATTGTCTCTGCTCTTTCTCAACTATGAAACTTGACAGACTTTTGGATACTGTCACATCTGACCCTAGGATCTCCTTTTAACTCCGGTGATTTTAAGAGCTTCACCAAAAGCACACTAATTTGAGCTGTCACTATCATGCTGTGCTGTCTCCAAGCACATGGTTTGGTTGACTGTAAGGTGCAACCAGCCAAAGATTTAATCCTTTCAAGCTGTTATTAAGGGAGACCGGCTGATGAGGCTTGCGGGGTTCCTCATTGTTCTGCATGTCACTCCTCATCTGACTATTGCACACAGGCCCCTGAAGCTGTCCCACTGGACAAGTTATCAAACCATGCCTCACTCATCGCAACCCCAATCTATCTGAAGGATTGCAATACAAGCAGGAACAGGTTTTAGATTCATCTCTGACATCATCTACCTGGCATTCCTTTGCACTGTGAGAGTGTATTTGCTCAAAGCTACAGAGCTGTGCCAAAGGCAGCCCCTTCTGTTATCAAGGCCACTGCACTTGACTCACTGGAGGTGCAGATTGCCAAAGGACAAGTTGGAACTGCTGTGTCAACTGGTTGACAAGACACCTGTCTTTTAGTTCTTCAGGGGCCTCTCTCCAGAGCCTGGGACTATTACTGCATTCAGAACCTGGTAGTTCAAGCTCAGCAAAGTCTTTACTCAAGTGTGTAATACTTCTTTCTTGCTCAGGGTTCATAATGAGTCACAGACCTCACCACTCTTGAGAGGAAAGAGTGGAGACCACAGAGAAGTTAAATTTGTTTCCTTCAGATGGACAATTATACAACCTAAAACAGGCACAGAGAGCTTCACGGTTTCATGCAGCCTGAACACCTACTACAGGTTGTTCTGTTACATGTGGGGGATGCTGTTCCTCATTTGTGCAAACAGAATTCATGCCATGACCTGTTTCTCTACTTCTCCATTCAAGCAGAATCCAGAAAGATGCAGGGAGGGCTGTTTGTGGTGGTGTTTTGCTCATGTTGCTGAGAAGTTACATTCGCATACCCCAGGCTGCTCCTAGCCTGTGTGTTCCACTCCAAAAACACAACAGTGTACATGCAGGAATCCACTGGTTCAAACAATATGCAGAAAGCTGTTTTAGGGACAGCTTCTCTTTGCTTTACCCATGAATGACTTCTTAGTAGGATTATTCCACATGAATAAGGAAGGGTTATCTGGTCTGTAAGACCTGCTTTCTTTTGAGTCTTGCAAGGGAAACAGTGGAAACTCTATTGTTGAGTCACATAAAACTAGAACAGACAAGTTGCTACAGACAAGGCTATGCCACTTAGACACAACCCTCTAGTGGGAGTCACGTAGAAGGCCATCTTGCTAGGGGCATTTTCCCTTCCAAGGCCTCACAGTTACTAATCCTGGAAAAGGATTGTCTCTGTCTCCCTGTGCAGCTGGCCAACCTGGGAGAAGACAGCCTGCTAGCTGCTTCTCATCCCCCTTGGACTGCTGAGCTCCCTGCAAGGAGCAGGAAGGGAATAGCCCCCCCACGTAAAGAACAAGTAGCATTGCAAGGGCAAGAAGCTTTTGTTCATCTCTGTCCCTTCCAGATAATCCTATATTGAAGAGGGAGAAGTGAGCCCTAAGAGGAACATGGAAAAAAGCTAATGCCCTAGGATCCTGCAGAAGGGACGCAGGCTAGGTGATGTACAGGGCAATTGTTTTCCCAACTCTAATTCAAACCACACCACCTTCAGTCAGCTGTCTAGCACTCTAACCCTCCAGGCTTTAGTTCTGCCTCCTCACTCCTATCTCAGGCCTTTGCGGTGTCAAAGAACCGCTTATCAGGCAGTATCTATTTTCTTTCTGAATGTGACACAATCTCCTGCAATTAACCACCTCAGTTTCAAGCATCAGTCATACGTTCACCACATATACAGGCTTTGCTTTTATGATGACTAATTGCAGGCAGCATGCCCCCCTAAATGCTGACACTGACAAAATTTGTGTAATAGACATAGGCAGAACTGTGCGCTACATTTGTCCATACACCAGTGCAAACACTTTTCCTTGGGCTTACGGTAATTTGGACTAAGATGGTTTGAACAGCACGAAACAGATCTCAGCAGCCTGGTGGACCTGACAGCCGGCCTGCTGGGAACAGTTTAAAGCAGCAACTACAGCAAGGAGTTAAAAATCATTAAGCTCATTCTAAAACCCTAGCTGAAGGGCTGGTGCACTGTTTGGGTTTGAATTAGTCACTTGACCTCTGTTTGTTTTATTCATCCCAGCTGGAGAACTGGGCATAAAAACAGACCCTTGCTGCAAATCCATAGCAGATTAAAGGAGGGAAAACAGAGCACGGTAAGAGGATGAACAAAATCCAGCCCACAATATTTTCATCAGTATAACAGCTGTGGGCTTCAGGTAGAGTTTTAAAATTGTCTCTCTGACTTAGGATGCAGTTTCTCAAGCAACAGGGGTTACTGCAGATACCTGACCAGCATACACAAGGCAATGACATGCAGAGATACTAAATATTTCACCCTAGTCTCCTGGCTTATGCTGCATTCAAACCTGAATCCCAACCATCTTAATGCCTGTCCAGATGCACCATAGCCCAAGAAGCTAGGATGAAATGTGTACCTCTGCTGGATACATCTACTTTTTGATCCTGGAAATCTTGTCAAGGTAGAATTTGAGAACTTTGGAGATTCGTCTGGGATTTCTAGATCTCCTACATCCCCCTCAGAGCAATGCACATCCTTCAGCACCTTTTGGATACAGATACTGTTGCCACAGAGCCATTGTTGGAGCGTACCAGCTGTTTCTGGACCTAACTGCCACCTCTCATGAATAAACCGGACCCATGGCTTGCTTAATAAATTCAGCTAAATCTGATTGACTGCATGTACACTCCTCCACGTACTTCAGCTGTTATATACATGAGCCAGAGACTCCTCTCATGAGATCTTGAGGCTCATTAGCTCAGGTTCAGTAGACATAACTGTGGTAAATTACAACCTACAGAGGCAGATGTGGTCTCACTCTATTGTGCACTGTCCTCCTTCCAGTTAGTTCATATCTGGTCAGCTGGAGTATTTCTGCGCCTAAGAGGCACATGTATCCCTAAGGACACAAGGGCATTTGTGAAAGTTACTTCAAACCTCTAGAAATTTCTCTCCTCTGCCTGATGACCTTTGGATAACTAAAATAAGATCCCAAATAATTTCTAGACAGTCAGCTTCCTCTGGAGTAAGGTTTTAAGAGGTTTGTTTTGAAATCTGGAAAGTTTTATCACTTGACGACCATGAACAGTATAAGATCACAAATGATACACAAATGTACTGAAGGATAGCTGGAAAAATTCCATTCAGAAGGAAAAAAAAAATAAAAGATAAAACAGAAGATTAATTTGTGCAATGTAGTTTATATCCACTTTTCACCTTTTCAAGGAGGTGAATTTACCCTTGGTAATTTGGTTTAACTGCCATCTTCCAGTTTGGCCAGCACATGCACTCACCCATCTCTCAGTATACAGTATTGCTGTAGTACCCAGGCAGAGTTTGAAAGCTCCAGAAACCATACAGCATTTTCAAGGTTTGCAAGTCCAGTCCTTCCAGACCAAGGACATGTACCTCCCAACAGTCTGTTCTGGGGTTTTTCTTCTGTTCAAAGAGGTGGGATGAATTCAAATAAATAAAATCATTAAACAAATATTCTGTGCAACTGTTATAGAATCATAGAATCATAGAATGGTTTGGGTTGGAAGGTACCTCAAACATCATCTAGTTCCAACCCCCTTGCCATGGGCAGTGACACCCTCCACTAGACCAGGCTGCCCAAAGCCCCATCCAACCTGGCCTTGAACACTTCCAGGGATGGAGCCTCCACAACCTCTCTGGGCAACCTGTTCCAGTGCCTCACCACCCTCACAGTGAAGAATCTCTTTCTAACATCTAATCTAAATCAACCCTCCTTCAGTTTAAACCCATTACCCCTTGTCCTGTCACTACAGTCCTTGACAAACAGTTGCTTTCCATCTATCCTGTAGGCCCCTTCAGGTACTGGAAGGCCACAATTAGATCTCCCTGGAGTCTCCTCTTCTCCAGGCTGAACAATCCCAACTCTCTCAGCCTGTCCTCATAGAAGAGGTGCTCTAGCCCTCTGATCAATTTTGTGGCCTTCCTCTGGACTCTTTCCAACAGCTCCACGTCTTTCTTGTAGTGAGGCCCCCAGAGCTGGACGCAGTACTCCAGGTGGGGTCTCACAAGAGCNCTTGGATGTCAAGCTGTTAACTGCAACTCTTTGAGTGTGACCATCCAGCCAGTTCCTTATCCATCGAGTGGTCCATCCATCGAATCCATGTCTCTCCAATTTAGAGACAAGGATGTCATGCGGGACAGTATAAATGCCTTGAACAAGTCCAGGTAGATGATGTCCACGGCTTTTCCCTTGTCAACCAGCGGTGTAACTCCATCATAGAAGGCCACCAAATTTGTCAGGCACAATTTGCCCTTGGTGAAGCCATGTTGACTATCTCCAGCCACCTCCTTATTCTCCATGTGCCTAAGCATAGTCTCCAGGAGGATCTGCTCCACGATCTTGCCAGGCACGGAGGTGAGACTGACCGGCCTGTAGTTCCCTGGCTCCTCCTTTTTCCCCTTCTTGAAAATAGGGGTTATGTTTCTCCTTTTCCAGTCAGCGGGAACTTCATCGGACTGCCAGGACTTCTCCAAAATGATGGAGAGTGGCTTGGCCACTTCATCCGGCAGTTCCCTCAGGACCCACAGATGAATCTCATCAGGTCCCATGGACTTGTGCACCTTCGGGTTCCTTAGATATTCTTGAACCTAATTCATTCCCTTATTGGGACATGTAATTACATTTAACTCTAAAGAAACTTAATTCCAGCTGACCTCAGGATCTCTTTGAAGTCAATGACACACTGCTTACAACTGAACACTTGCTAATGCTCAAGAAGTAAAATCTGTCTCCATGCAGTGGATCCGTATGGGGACAAAGTGTCATTCAGAGTCTTCCTGAAGCCTACCCAGAAGGCTGACACAGAATTCAGCCAAAGCTGATCCCCTGCACAAGGGACTACCCATAGTCAACAACACTACCCGTAACAAAGACAGATAAAAACAAACTGGCAGGCAGACATCAAGTAAGGCTGAGAATGGATTTTTCTAAGTGTTTCTGTTTCTTTTGCACCAACATATGATGCCCTCATCGCGGCAAGCATCACGTGGTGCTATGGCACTGTGATACATATTACTAACAACATCAAAATCCTTTAAGAAAAAACAAGTGTGGAATTCTTACTCATACACATGCAATAACATTTTAAAGTTATAACATAATAAAATTATAGCAAGTCCTAACTGTTGAAAACCACCTTTTATATTGAATACAAAATAATTTTCTTATTACGTATGATGAAATTCAGGTAATCTGAGAAACCCAGAAGAGGATTCTTGAATTTCTCTCCCTCAGGCTACTCATAAACAAAATGATGTACAACTTTGGAAACTTTATTTCAGAATCATTATAGACCTTCATTTTTAAAAAGCTGTTTGGAGGCAAATTCCAGCTGAAAACTTAGAACCCTTCTTTTTGGCAAACTTTGTTTCAGAAGCTCTTTTCACTTCTATCACAGCTTTACCTACCAGATATATAACAATCTGCCAGCAATTGCCTTCACCTGGTTTATTCACACCTTTTAACAATTTCACCCATGAGAGGACAGACATAGAGCAAGACTACTATGGGTAGTACAAGAAGGACACATCTTTGATAGAGTCTGCAGTTCCTGCAGACAGGTGGCAATGACCACAGAGCAGCACACTAGTGCATGCGGTTTGGGTGATCCTGCATGTGCACTCTGTTACTGGGTTTACACATGCAGAAGGAAGACATTTTCATAGATACATCTACTGAACCCATACCAGAAAATTTAGCCTCAAAATGCATAGGGAGGAAAACAAAAATCAACATTTTTCCAACTTCTGTTTTGTTCAGAATGTTCAAAATAATGGATGATAATGCAACTCAAACATGAATGTTCAGAATAATGGATGATAATGCAACTCAAACATGGAAGCAACCTATTCCATGATGCTTAACTGCATGTGATTTCTGTCAAGTTACAATGGTATCATTAATCAGAAGTTAAAAATGGCTACTTATTCAGAGCCACTGTTGCTTTGCTTTTGGAGACCTCATATTCAGCAAAAAAATACTTCAGCATGTATGCAAGTCTAGTCTTGAATGTCTCTGGCTGAGTCACCCATGAAGGACCAATAAACGCTCATTGGGAGGCTGACCTTAGACCACTATGGCTGAGTTACAACTCAAAACAAGAATTCTTTCTTCTCTTGTCTCACTGACAAGTTAGCCTGGAGTGCCCATCCAGGTTACCACCCCCAAATGTTGGGCCCATCCTGTGCACACAAGTAACTCAGCAGTGCAGGAATCTGTTTCCAAAATCTTGCAGTTTTCATCACAAAGGAATCAATGTGATCTGCATGTGGCGGTCACCAGAAATCCCTCATCATCACTGTTAATTTCAACAGTTCTTGGGGTGGTTCAGGAGCAGCCCAAGACCAAGAAGGACAGATAACTGGAGCCAGTGGCAACACCTGTTCCCCAGTCTGAATTGTCTGCAACAGTCTATCACTCCCCTGGGATTCGTAAGCCATCTATCTTTCCCTCAAACCTACATACATGCAAGGTGATCCTGCTCTCACATCAGCTAAACTTTAGGCGAGATCCATTGAGGCCACATAAAAACAAGACCTGATGATTAAGGGAACTGAACCTCTTCTGTATGTGTTGATGTACATGACAGAAACCTCTTCCACCTCTTCTTCCTTGGTAGCTTTACCAAAGTGCAACTCCTAAAAGCCAAGGCACAGAGTCTAGTGCATCTATTTCCAAAGCCGTGGCATTTTAAACATAATTATTTCCCTAAACTTCAATCAATCATGAAAAATTACAAGCAAATGTAAACAAGATAAATATGGCCCTGGATTGCCTCCAGAGGCCTGTGGTACACTGCAAGCAGAGGATAATGTAATTAAATATGGGCAGCCTGCCGACTACTCACTGTCGGTTTTGTCCGAATGTGAGCTGAAGAAGTTTGCCCTATTGCAAACATTTGTTTTACAGTAGTACAACTTAATTGAGCTTGGAAAGCTTCTGCAAGCATTAACAATGGCTTACCTCACTAACGAGTAGGAACAATACAACCATTTGGGGCAAAATCCACCCTCGTATCCATTTTGTACCCTTACAAGTGAAGTAGGCACTTATGGATATGTGTGCTCAGGGGAAAAAAGAGTGATAAAATAGGCTGAAAATGGTTCCTTGTGCTGAAAATGTACCACTGTGAAGAACTCATCTCCATGTGAATTACTACATGATACATGGAATATACTGGCATAATTTGCCCAAAAATCAATGGGGAGCTTCCTCTACACTGCTGATGCTCACTCCCTTTCTGAAGTTGCTTAGTCAACTACGTCAGAGGACATTTAGTGCACAGAATCACAAAAGGGCTACTGAAGTATTTTTTTGCAAGAGGCCAGTTCACACTCAGTGAAAGAAGCCACCTCTCATTTCTCATCTTTCTGGTTGCCATATTGACTTAGGCAAGCCAAGCACTCTGGCACTAACATACTCAATTGACTTCTGAAAGCAGAGCAGGAATGTTTTCAGCAAAGGTTATTTACTGGGTGGTGCTGTTTCTTTCTTTGATTGGGTTATGAGGCAGCATTTTGATTTGAATGGGGAAACAAATTAGTACATTGCCCAAGCCCCTCCTCTCCTTGGGAATACAGACGCTCTGCCCACAAGGCTTCTCCCACACTAAGTCTGCAAGCCTCTTTTGAGGAAGCCCCTTGTTAAAAGCATTGGCAGTTACTGCAAAAATGAAATGAGAGTACTCTGTCTTCCTACATTTTATATTGTGAGATCTAGTTTAAAATACGCTGCCTAGAATGGCTGCAAACTATAGGGCAGATACAAGTGGTCTGTGCGGCGCTGTAAACCAAATAAGATTGAATAGTTACTTATCTTCTCTACAAAATGGGATCAAAATGCCTTCCTTAAAAAATCCCATGAAGGATGGCAATTCCGGATAGTGGCCCAAACTCTCTTAAATAAGACATTTTGTAAGACTATGGCTGGGTTTGGGGAAAAGAGAAAAGAAAAAAAAAAAAACAAGAAGTTTGTGTCTCAGAAGGTCTTTTAACAATGCTCAGTCTTATACTTGAGCACAGACAATGAAGGCGGGCACAGGAAGGAGACTTGGCTTGAGCTCAAGATTCCCTGGTGGTTGGGACTTCAGGGTTATTTTCATTCTGTCTGACTTGTACACTGTAATTGCACTGGGGCTGCAGATGACAAATTAACTTCTTTTTTGCCGCTGTTTACAGGTATTTGTTTGGATTCAGGGGGTGATTTTTTTTTTTTTTTTGCACACAGCGATGTGTCAAGCATGTGTGAACATTGCATTTCATAAGATTAGCATTAAGCAATGCACCTGGGAGATGACATAGCCTGCAGCCTATTGCCTGTAAGAAGAGGCTGCTGGAAAGCCATGTCTGTGTTATGTATAGAATATGGCATAAGGTTCACACATAAAATGCATCCTTAACAATACTGCCAAGACATATTTGGGATGAACAGTCATGTTTTCTCCCAAATGGGCAGACAGTTCAAAGCTAATTTGCTCGCCAGCATCACTCAAGGAGAACCTCCTTCTGTTTATATTAGTACATAAGAGATATCAAGAACAGATAATGTCAGCACCTGGTTTGCTCCTGACTCTCCCAAGTGACTTCCCACATGACTGGTTTCGGTGGAGGATGGCAAGCAAACCATCAGTAAGATCCCTATAGGTAGGTGCAAAAACAAACAGCAGCCTTTTTATTCTCCTGTATAAAAGGCGACCCACGTACAACTTTTACCTTGAATAACTGCAACAGGAAGATGTCTGACTTTGTTGAGCCTCTCACAGGCAAGGAAGCTTTGCACCCAGCTAAGGCCAGGGCTGGAGCCCTCTTGAGACGGCCTTGAGGCAGTAGCATCATGGGCAAGTACCAAGGCAAACCTGTACATTGGGTTCCAGAGTGAAAACCATACCTGGCAGAGGGCCCTGGAGCATTTGGAGCAGGCAGCTCCAGATTAGAAGCCAGACACCATTCCTCCTTCTGTGTCAAGTTTTAGAAAGAGCCTTTAGCAAGTTACCCTACCTGCATCTGCTACTTGTGCACATATATACACATAAGAACAGCCATACCACATCTGACTAGTGGTCTGACTTCGGCAGTTGCCAACGCCATCAGGAATTTTAAAAAGACTATAACTACCCAGCATGGGCAGCTGACACTTTTCCAGAGTACTCACCTAACCTCTGACATCTAGGATACACTCATGTTGCTGGCTAAATGCTGACTTCAGGAGACTATCATACATTTCATTTGACAGATTTCTTGGTTGCTCTCCCAGCCTACGACATGTGATGCAGAAAACCAAAAAGTTGCAGCAACCAGGAACACAGAGAGTACAAGCAAAAGGCATCCTTGGGGTTGGTGCATCTGGGCACAAAGTAGCTTTGAGATTGGAAAGGGAAAAGAAGATGTGGCATAAAGCTCACTGCTTCCCATTGCCTTCCCAAACACACACATGTCCTGCATTAAGCGCAACTGACTGAAATGAGCATTGATCTTTATTAAGTACTTCTTTCCCTATACTTCAAATAGAAATTTAATTCAGTAGCTTAGATACTCTTAGCAAATGAACGCTGCTGAGCTCCAGGACACCTGTATCTATCTAAGCGACCAAGAGTAGAGATAGAAAAGAAAGATGCAAGGAAAAGAATAATGTTTTCCAAATTGTCAAGAAACATTCTGTTCAAATTTTGACAAAGGCTCAGTTCAGCTTTGTTGTCTGAACACATTGGTAATAATGGATGCTTCCTGCAACAGCAGGAACAACAATTCTTGTAGATTTAGACATGTATTTTTCCTTGCAAAGATGACTTCTTTCAAGTCCCACAAAACCAGGGACTGCCATGCTTACTGTCTTAGCAGGTGATGACAGTTTTGTATTACATACTCAAGCTACAGTATATATACTGGCCTCAGCTGGACTCTTTGAGCTCAATACCATAGAGAAAAGAGTAAATGATAGTTCCTGTCTGCCACAAACATCTTCATAAGATCCAGTCTATCCAGTCATGCCTACTCCAGAGACAAGGAAAGGGCACATATCATGGCATCTCCTCCACACATGCTTCTCACAAGTTGTTGAAGGTGCAAGTTTCACATATAAGTTGCAGTAACTCTTCCTGCAGGAAAGAGAGACCGGAGCGGGCTGCTAGAACGAGAACAGCTCATGCGGTTTGTCCCCAGTGCTCTGTTTCATAGTAGTCCCAGTATATAGCTGTGGCTGAATGAATTTTCATGGTCCATTTCTCATGGCCCAAAGACTGTAATTCGGGCACTCTAGTCTAAGGCATCAGGAGTGACAAGAACAAAAAGATCTGTGCCATGGCAGAGGGGTGAAAGAATGATAAGCCACTTCAGTATAAACTGGCAGTATGCTTAGCCTACATGTATGAGTATGAACCCAGCTCAGTATAAATCCTTAAATCATCACCAAACTATTATGAAAGGGCAATCTCATTCCTCTCACCATCTTGTCTAATATTTCATTATTTGCTCAATTCAGGGCTACTCACATGGCTTTCCAGGTTAGTAGACTAGAAGGAAAAAAAAAAAAAAAAGCTTCCCAGATAATATTGTTGTTGTTGATAAATGAAGAAAGAGAAAAAAAATAAGCACGAAGTTATGAGTCACCTGAATGCACTTAAGCCAGATGTAGAATTAAGGAACAGGCACTGACATGCACTCATGAGAAAATACAAAGTTGCTTTAGCCTCTCTCAAAAAGCAATGCTGCAGGGCAGTAGGACTAAGGGGAGTTTGAAAAATAAAAAGAGAATGGGGGATGGGGGGGAGGCTTCTTAACATATAAATCACAGTGTCAAAATCCTTTTATCTTTTGGCGCCCAAATCTCTCATCTGCCTCAGCGAATGCTAAACAAGTCACTAGCAATTCTTTGTGAATTTTTAATTGGTGTTTTCACAACCTTATTCTTGATATTTCTAAGAGAAATTAGCAGATGTTCACAAGAAGAGTTTTACAGAGAAAAATCTCTCAGATGGGCTGGGGGTGAGTCTGAGCTGGATGTCCTCTACCTTAGCACTGGCTGCAACATAAACTCCTAGCTTTTGTCAGCTTCACAATATACTCTCCAGGACTGAAAAAGATAGGCTGAAATTACCTACATTTGTGCGAGCATTAGGTTTTACGTACAAAGTCTGCAAAACCAGGTTAGCAGCATCTGGTCTCTAGTTCGCACACAGTGAGGTCACAGCAAGACAGAAGTTTAATGCTTTTCCCTGGTGACAACACAAACCTCCGTTTTATATTGCTACAATATGAAGGAAGAAGTGAAACCTTTAGATGTGTAGTAAGTTGTCTGTAACAGGGATCCAAAAACTTCATTTTCTGATCTCGTGTACTGATCTGCCAGAAAGCTCCTTGAAGAGGGAGCTGGTTTGGTCTGGTGTTGGAAATGGTTTATCAAACGGCTTATGAATAGATAGGCAACACTTCTTTCAGTAAATCCTTCAAAAATTGGGTTTCATTCAAAAGCCAGGGAACAAAACTTGACAAGTTTCACACTTCCATTTCAAAGATGTCAAAAGTGTTTTTTTCAACATTTTTAAAATAAAATTTTCAATTGTCATTGTGCAATGTCATTCTCATTTAAAGTTTGATCTATGCAAGACTAGGAAAGAAAGCTAAATAGTCCAAAACATAATTAATTCCTTTTGTTTGCAGCTGACTGAAATTGTTCAGGTTGACTCTAACATGAATTTTCTCATTTTGCTGTTTCACCAAAAGAAGGAAAATATATAGTTTTGTTTGACCTAGCCCAATTTTAAGTCAGACACTGAAACAAAATATCCATTATTGACCCAACTCGCCTAATGACTAAACCTCCTGTTGCTAGAATATGTTGGGTGCAAGAAAAAGTTTTAAGAAAAAGGGAGGATGTGCAGTCAGTACATTTTTGAGGTTGATGCTTTTTCCAAATACTGTATGGCTGAGCAGAAGTGTGAAAGGAGCCATTAAGCAGTTCACCGTGCTTCAGCCAGGGCTGGATCACAGCAGCTAGAAACTCAGCTCTTCATTTTACTGTTTCATCTTCCACATTTCCCACTTTTACATCACAGACTCAAACAGTAAATTCCTCAGGATGGCAAGCAACCAACCCTTCCATGAAAGCCCATGACAGGAACATTCAAAGTCGACTACAGGTTGTCAGAAAAATAAGCTGTAGGATGGAACCTGTATAAATCAGCTGTACAATTAGACCTATCTCATTTGGATTTCTTAGTCTTAGCTGGAATCTCTGAAACTATCAATATTTGCAGAGATGTTTTGGGCATGGTCAATGAAAATCTAACCAGATAGGCTGTGATTTTCAACAGGTACCTATCACAGCTGCACCATCAAACCTAACGGAGAAAAATCTGACTCCAAACAGTTTGTAATCCCTAAGTCAATCAGCTTTCCTTTTCCTCACCCCCTACTCTTACCCCACTTGTGCCTTAAATGGGCTGAAGAGAACCAGTAATAAATGCATTTATAAAGTTTTTCTTATTTTTCTTCATGCCAGGTTGAAAGGAGGGAAAAAGCATCCTGAACTGTGAAAGAGCCTTTTTGTTTCTTACACATCTGTACCTTATTAAGAAGACTATCATAACTGAAGACACTCTGACCAAACAACTCCAGGTTTCCTCTGCTAGGGTATGAGTAGCCTGTGGTATCAGAGGCTGACAGGATGCCAGGAATCACCAGCAAACCAGCAGCAAGGGGAGTAGCCAGCGTGGTGTGTTCTTCGGTGCAAACACTCCTGGAGGACTGAGAAATTTCCTAAGAAGTCTAAGTCATTTGAAGAGATTGTGGCATGTTAGAACCCACAGAAAAATGTTTCTCCAATGCATTATTTATTGCTTTTCTGTATTTATATAATATCCAGCTTCCTGAGAGTAATTTGTTTTGGATTGTGTAACACTGGGCAGAACATCAAACGTATGTTAATCAGTGGTAATAAAACACTAAGTTTTATGGTCACTGAGGTATTAAATATTGCTAATAAATTATAGGGCTAGGATTTTAAATGAGCTATAGTTTGGAGAAGAGCAGTAACACCATGTCTAAAAGCATTAATTGCCATTGCCTGACTTCCTAATTATCAAGAGTTTCAAATACGTTTTTAAACCAATATATCACTCTGTTATGCACGCAATGAAATACAGCTGCATTTGAAAAGCTTCAATAGCACTAAGTACTTTACCCTTCAAAGCACTCTACGGACATGAAAACACAGTACCTCTGTGAAACAGTTAATTATTACTATCCCCATTTTATACATAGGGGAAGCAGAAGTGCAGAGAGGTTAAAAGTCTCCACTGAGACCACCCAGCTTGTTGGAGTGAGGGTTTGCATCAACAGGGGACACACACTCTCCAGTCTTAGAGCGCAAGGAACAGGCAGTGTTCCCTTTTGACAGACACAGACTGACTGTGCAGCGACAGCAATCCAGTCATAGCAATGGCATCCCATCTCCATATTGTGTTTCTTCTTCTTGTGGACTGGCAGGGACTGGAAGAAGCAAGAGGCACTACTCTTCTCCTGAGAGAGAGAGAAACTGTGATGTATATGACAGGCTCTCCTGCTTTCCATGCACTAGGACACATTTTAAAAGCAGCATTTTTGTGAACTGCTGTCCTCTCTGTTCACCATGGGATTGCACCGTCCCAACCTCCCGGGCAAGTCATCCCTGTCACTTGAAACGACGTCGCTGGTGCAGCACGCGACGCACACAGTGCCCGTGAACACCGCAGCTTTTTCTGGCCCGCTGGTATAAGCATAAAGCCCAGATGGATCTGACAACTGTTCTGCTGCGGGCTTTTCTTCACTGAGGAGTGACCACACGCCACGAGTCGTGCTGGCAGGTGGGCTGTTAACAACATGATCCAGGCGCTCTGGAACGGGACTTTTACAGGGGCCATGAGACATCACCCTTAAACCAGGTAACAGCCTCACGAGTGGGATGGTCCTCACCCAGAATTGCACGAGGGTCAGGTTTCAAAGCAAGGGGCTTTAGGAAAGCAAGAGCTGGGGAAGTCGGCCACATCCTTTCAAAAAGCGGGGCCTACCCTCATCTGCAGAGGACTGGTAGCTGAAAGGGCCACAGACAGGCCACACGCAGTAGGTTTGAGGAGCCTGGCGGCACTCAAGGACGAACACTGTTTGGCCTCTGCCTTCCTTTCACGTTGTTTTAGCCCAGCTCCTGCACAGTATGAAAAATATCAGCCATCTTTCTTCTATTACTGCCCATTAAATTCTGCCCAAGCACAATCCCAACAAACAAGCCTCCTGCTGAAGTGCCCTCACCTGTACCCGCGCCTCAAGCCTGCGGGGCACGTTCAGACAACTCCAGGCGCTTTGCTGCAGCTCAACAGACCGTATGTTTTGGGGCAAGACGGAACAAGAACGGCTAGCCCTGGCTCACCTGTAAGACACAGGGGCTACAACCAAACTTGCACCGTGACAGCAAGTCTTCGGGTGGGGACTGACCCTCAGGAGCCAGCACGGCCATGGCTGGGTGAGGGTGGGAGGCCAGCTCGTGCTTGCCAACGCAGCCCCCCCGGGCGCCGCAGGATGGGTTTGCTCCACAGAGCTGCTGGCTGCACCCCTTCTGGCTGCTCTGCCAGCCGTGCTGCTCCCGCAGCTCTGCTACCTCCCTCCGAAATGTGGAGGGATGCACAGCCCGGCTGTACACCCAGGTAGGTCCCTGCTCACCGCAGCAGGGGAGAGCAAGCCCTCACGTCGTCCTGGGGCTGGGCGTTGGGCCCCGGTGTGGTGCAGGGAACCCTCCTGCTGATGTGGCAGGGCAATGAAAAGGCTGAGTGCCGAGCCTGTGCTGCAGGGTTTCCAATGAGGCACGCAGAGCATAAGGACATGATATTTGGCAGCGGGAGCCTGCTCCTCTGCTTTGTGGGCTCTTTGCTGGCTGCCTTGTGCCTCCTGACGCAGGCGCTCTGCGTGTGGCGTGGCCCAGACCGCCTCGGGGGCGACGAGGGGGCCCGCTGGCCCCAGCATCCCCTCCCTGGCACCGCAATTAATAACAGCGCTCCCGAACAGGCTCCGGTACCATCACAGGGTGACCTGTCAGGGAGGGTGGCCTGGGGGATGCAGCAAGAGGACACAGCTGAAAAAGACATCTTTACTCCAACCAGGCAGTTGCTTTGCTGCCAAAAAAGAAAACTATTTAATTTCTCAGGACAAAAGGGAGCTGAAAATTGGGATGGGAAGAAAGACAGAAAAGAAATAATGCAAATCAAAGCACATTCAGACATTTCACAATCGTATAGTAAGAAAGCATAAAAAGCGTTCACAAACATGCAGGCACAGCCATCAGACGTGTCCCAGCCTCAAAATCAGAGATGACACAAAAATTGCGTTTAAGGAAGAAACATTTATCAAAGGAAGAGTTATGTGGAAACTTCTGCGAGGTAAGTTCCCTAAGCTTTCTTCAGAAGATATGTGTGAGCTCCTAAGATATTTCCAATATTTTTCCTGTGCCTCCTATATCCTGTTCCTTGCACAGACTTATTAAAGAAATTACAGCCTAGTACCTTGGTTTGTAGTACTCTGAGCACTCCTGATGCTAATGATCAATGGGGTCATGTGTTGAAGTATACTCATTATATATGTGTGATATTTTTGCTTTGAAAACCCATTTAAAGTTACGAAGAAGTGATAGTCCATCCTGTCCCCTATCTTTTAACTGCTGATGACCATTGCATACTGTGTTAAAACACTGGCACTCACTTGGAAAAGCCATGCAGGTATTTCTTGCAAAGTCCTGCTTGGATTTCTTGTGCAGTCAGGGCAGTGAACAGGATACGGCCTCAGGTCATAGTAACTGGGCTTGGATTTATAATAACAACGAATTTGAATGCTTTCCCAGAAGGCTGCAGCCTCAGCTGCACTGTGCAGCCACACGCACTAGAGCACATCTGGTTGCAAACAACTTCAAGCAGTGCATGAGCAATGCTTTAGCATCTATATATCATGCCAGCATGGGCAAGACCTAAAATATTTAGGTAGCTTCTTCTGTCTGGTGGTCTGCTGCTTGCTCACTTGTGGCTGGATCTGCTGCTACTGAACTCAGAGAGACTTCAGAGGAACAGGATCAGAGTGTGGTAGGGTAGCAAGATAAAGCCCATGAACACTCTGCTTGGGTTTCTGCCTGCTGCTGTATTAACAGTGAGCCTAGTCACAGGCACAGAAACTGCCCTAGCAACCCAGGTTCATTTGAAGAGTCCTCACATGCATGTCTCTCCTTGAATATTAAAATCCTGAAGGTATTTTTCTCCACAGGCCACCCCAAAACATATATTTATTAAAGCTGATTTTGGAAACTACAAAACACGTCCATTCCACTACAGACCAGAACCACTTCCACATCAAAGTAACCCAATTCTTTCACCAGATTTATAAAGTCTCAATTTGTATCCCTCCTGAAAACCAAAACACCACAAATATTTACTTTTCTGTCCAACACACACCTCGTTTCCTGCTTGAGTATTGCAGGCAACACCACTTCAGTCATGCAGCAAACAGACATGACTTCCTTTTTGCTCCCTCCCTCTTGCTCTCCCTTTGGTCCCTCTGGCTCCAGATTCAAGCACATCCAGCCATTCCACTTGCTCTCCTGCTGCCAAAAACTGCACATAAAATTCCTCTCTCATTCAGTCCAACCTGTTTCTCCTGAGTGGAATAAAAAGTGCCGCAGGGCCACCGAGGCCAGGACTTTAATAGCAGTACCATTGGTCACCATTGGTCACCTTGCTGTTGTGAACAGAAAACAAGACACATAAGAAGTAAAATCATTTTACCATGCTACTATGCAAGTCCCCTACCAAAAATTGACACTGCTGTTTTATAACAAGCTCCATCGCCATCCTACATTCCTCCCCAGCAGTTGGGAACCGACATTGGGATCAAAATTCGAACTGTTCCATAATTCAAAATGTACTTCAAAATGTTCAAATCCAGCTCCATACTCTTCTGATCTCAGAAGAAGAGATGGATTTGGGCTTCACTTCTCATAGCATTTTCTCTTGGCTTTGCACAGATTCCTTCATTCTTTTTTTTTTTTAATATTTACCTGGTCCCATTCTGGAAATACTTAACACAGACTTTCTGTCCATGCATTTTGTTCTCTTTGCTAGATCTCCTCTCTAGATAACTGAATGTCCTCTGCTGGTTCAAACCCTCCTGAAAAAACACACATGGAACTGCTTGAACCTCTCACTGTATAATCCAAGGAGACATATACACACCTGTATATTTCTGTAATACGCCTGTAGTTCTTGCAGCCTAAGATGAGACTTGCAACTAGCAAGGATTTAACCAACAATGCTTAAAAGAGTATATGCATACTGGCAAATGGTGGCTATTAGACATTTAATTGGAAGTAATTTAGGAAGGGGAATCCCACATTTGGATTATTTATCTCAAGTTGGGAGTTGGACTCGATGATCCTTATGGGTCCCTTCAAGATATTCTATGAAGTCATAAGAAAAGCAGACTATCAAATGTAAGAAGATAAAGTTCTGGGAGTTTTCCGATGTTTATTGTTGTGAGGAAACCTTTTTGGTATCCACATGTTCAGCTTTTCTGTCCCATTTTATTCACAATTATCAGACAGTGCTACTCCATGCTATGCCCTAAAGGAGAGAAGTGCCAAAACCAGCACTGTAAAGCACATAAAAATACTATAAGGATGAGAAAGCTATATTGGTTAATTTTAGTCTAATTTGAAATGCAGAGAGGTGCAAGGAGGAAAGAGAAACAGCTTTATCTAAAGTACTTGTATGATCCCCATTACTTAATTCTTTACATCTTAATTCTTTACAATCTCTAACGTATTTATGCTAACAGCACACTTGCGAGGTATGGCAGTATTATCGTCTGCATTTTACAGATGAGCAACATGGAATAAGATTCCTGAAAAGTATTTAGGAGTCAAACTCTCACTGATTTCAGCTGAAGTTGGGTGCCTAAGTACTTCTGAGAATACAGCCCAAAGCAGCTACAATATGCACAAGTAACCACGGTGTTAGGGACCTAACACCCTCTGAACACAACCGCTCTGGTGCCACGCAGGGCATGAAGTACGAGTCCCTGGGCACACTGCTCCCTGTTCCTGCAGCCGATTACTCCTGGTGCTGTGCTCTTCTTCTTCCTTGCCCCTGCTGAAAAGCTTCCTGCTCCCTTCAGACCATGTCACCAATTCATCAAGATCATTTAGACTCCAAAGCTCATCTCTGAAGTGCTTGCTCTCCTGCTCTGGCTTGCTGTCATTGCAGTAAGGACTCTCTCTACTCCATTGCCTAACTACCTGCTGTTAGTAATGAAAGTCATCAAGCAGAAAGACTCACCTCAAATCTCAGCTATGCTTTACAAATTCTTCCATCTGACAAGAAACTGAACATCATTCCCTGAAAACAGTTTTGCCTCATTCACTCATAACATTGTCTTATGTATGCCCCTAAGAAACACCTCACTAAAGTCAGATAAAGTCAAATGGTTGTTCCTTTTACAAGGCATGTTATCTAGACTTAAGAGGACATCAGGTCAATTTGACGTGATTCTGAGAGAGGGCGTGAGTAAACCTATGCTGTGCATCTACTTACAGACCAGAAGAAGATAATAGAAGAAGTCTACAGTAATAATGATGGGAATCAATGTCTGTGTCCCTGTCCTCTCCTAGAAATAAAAAAAAAGGTTCTGAAGAACATTCACATTGCTGCTTTCTCCCATGATTTGTTGAGCTATGGCCAAATATATATAGTTTCTCTCGTAATTCAGCCACAGACAAATAATTTCTTTTTCCCAGGCCTTAATTCCTTTGTACTCTACAATCAAGCTACTACCTGCCTTACAGGATTGCTAAGTAAGGCTTTGCTATTCTCCATTCAGTGTTTACAATAACCTCATGAAAGAGATCATGTGAAACTACTCTCATTTTAATATCTGGGAACAAAGTTACTCAAGTGTAGATGTACCGATGTCACTAAAATTACTCTTAAGGGAAGGCTGATAATCTGCCTACTAAGCTCCTCTATTTTCCTTCAGTATGTGCCATTCCATTCAGTCTCCAGCGTGCTCAATGCACATCGTGCAGATGTGCTTGTGGAAATTAATTTTTTCCATTTTTGGTTCATTAGACCTAGGCAAACTGTTTTCTACTTTGGTCTTAGTTTTTTGCTTTCCTCCACTGTTTCTGATGGCTCTCACACAGACTGCAGCGACAAAACTGTCAGCAGTTCATAAGGGGGCCAAACCATTTCAGATGTTGCGTACAAGTTTCAGAGCTGTTTTCAGATTGACTTCCTTTCTTGTTTCCTCGCAGATAATCCTTTGATGCCACTGAGTAGATTTGGACATCAGATATACAATCAGCATGTGGGACAATTTCCCTACAAACTGGCCACATTCACAGTCATGACTAGTCTGTTGGATCTCCAGAGATCAAAATGAAATGCATCCAAAGTCTGTATTGTTTTTCTACGCCCTAGACTGTTACAGCAAAGTAGTCTTGGAGCCAAACTTCCTTAAAGTTGACAGGACACCAGACTTAAGTCATCTGGGTACCAGACTGCATCCAACTCCAGTAGCTGGAGATGAAGATGACAAATCTTTTTAATTTATCATAGGAGAGATTAAAAGGTGCTGATTAAAGTGTAAGTACTATCGTCATTGTCTGGACCACTGTGAATATTTCAGCTAAGCTGCCACTCACTGGCACCTGAATATAACTCTTTTTTTTTCCCTCTCTCTGAATATGCCTGCTCTATGCAATACACAAAAAGCAGAACTTGTACCAGGCCATGGGGTCTTTTGGTTTATTTTTCATTTCACTTCTTTTGTAGGAACACTAATTCAGAGAGTAGACAGTTATAGCTTGTGTTTCTTACGGTCAATGTACATGGGCTTCCTTTTTGCTTCAGTGCACCTTTTGGTCCGGGCTTCTGCTTGGCAGGTGGGAGGGATGGGGAGGTGCTCTGCTTTCAGGGCAGTGAGGAGGCTTGGCTCACTCAAAGAGAAACCACCATGGTCGGACTGGGACACATCGTACAGGAGATCCTCACTGCCCTCCTGGCTGGAGGCAGTGGTGGCAGAGAGAAGGTCTACAAGGAGGAAAGGGAGGGGAAACCCTTTAATCACCTAAGCAAGGAGTAGCAAGGGCTACCAGGAATGGGATATCACAGCTTTACTGACTGTAGCTGTTTTCCTTTAGTGATGTAAACATATGCATGGCAAATACCACAAAGTATAGAGCAGAGACCGGAACAGCAAAATGCTGAGGTACAGATATGTGCAGTTCATGTAGGAGACAGGAGGCTCAAGCCTGCAGTCTCTGGTAAGACTCCAACAGGACCACACAGTGGCTGTTCAGGAAGCTTTCTTTATACCAATCATAAAATGGAGAAGCAGATATAGCCTGGGTAGGAAGAGATTTGGGTAGGAATGCTTGACCTTTCCATGGTCTTCTGTACTCTCATAGTTATTTTCAGCTCTTCAAGTTATTGCGCATCAAGAAGAAAAGCAGGTGCAACAATACAACAGCCAGAGCCACAGCTAGAATGAAGCCTCAAAGAGGGAAGAGCTGGACCGGCATCTTCATGAGAAGTGGCTTTGAAAGGGGAAATATTTAAGCCTCCTCATTTTGGAACTAGTTTCTCTTGGTTTGGTTGAAACATTTTACTAGTTTGAGGGATTCCTCAATTCCTGGGTTGAGAGCTTAGCAAGATTTGTTCCAGCTTTTTTTTTTTTTTTTTTTATATAATACAGAAGTGTGATATGAGAAACTGAGCACAAATTCTCTATAATTAAGACAGGGAACCTCCTGAAACTAGTCAGGTTTCAAAAGCAAATATATGTTTAAGCGCAATCACAGTATTTCAGAAAAATTTTAAAAGCTTTAATCAGAAGGAAAGGGTAAAGGCACTTTTATTTCAGGCATAGTTCAAGCACCATCCATCTTCCTTCCCTTCCATAAAGGCAAACATTCTCAAGTTACAAGTTTTGAAAGATTTTTCCAAGTCTCCATTTTCCTTGGAGCTTAACACTGTCTTTAATCAAGACTTCCTCCTGGTGCTCCACGGCTTATTCTACAGTCCTTGTAATCAGCATTATTTCTAGCTGTTCACTTTTCCAGTCTCAGTAGTAGAAAGCAAGAATTATTTTCAAATTTATGATTGCATCAAAAATATCATGTAATTTAAAATTATTTATTATTTCATGCCTAAAATAAATGTTCCTAGCAAATACTGTAACTGAAGTTCAGCTGCTAAGACTCTTTCTAAGAGCAATGCTCTTCCAGTCCCTTTGCTGTAAGGACTTGTGGACAGGTTTTTTTTTTAGAAGAGGAAAAAGAATTAACTCCTGAATCAGCTCCAGGTTGAAACTTAATGACAGATTTCTGGGAAATAGCAGTCAGAAGACTTAAGGTTCTGAATAAATCTAAAAATGTGTATATATCCTACACACATTTGTTCAAGGGTAAATAAAATGGAATTGGTATAAACACCAGAAAAGAGAGCAAGAAATAGATACTTTGAGTGCCTGGTAGAAGTATTTGAGATACTATGAAACTCATCCTAAGTTAATAAATCAGAAGAGTTTCTACAGTAAAGAACAAGGGAAGTTTAATCATGACAAGTACAGTAGAATAAAAATAAACTATAAGCAACACTGAATACAAAAAATGACCAGCGAGAGTGTTTGAAGCTAGCTATGGTGAGGAGAAGAGGTGGCCCACGCCGCAGCCCGCGCCTGCCCCGAGCAGGTTGTCCTCTTGCAGAGCTGCATCTCAGAGGGACCAGAGTGAAACACCCTCCTGCCTTGTACCTGTTGCCCCATCCTGCCTGGGCTGCAGCCACAGTTTTCAGAGGAAGACAAGCCCTTGTTAACCCTTTCCAGGCTGCCGCTGAGCTTCTGAATAAACCTATTACAAGCAGAGAAAATTGCATTTGTTTCCTGGACTCACTGTTAAATGCTGTTAGCAAATTCGGTAATGACTCAAGGATATTAAAACAATAACCAATTGGAGATGTGATAGCGATTCCCTACTGCGGCTTCCCTCTTCAGGAATCATCAGCTGCTGGCAGTATTAATTCACTTGCTAATGTGGAAAAGACAAGGTAGAGCCTTTTAAACAGATTTGTGAGCAAAACTGTGTAGAGCACAGAAGATATTTATGGAAATTACAGTTTGGCGTGAATTTAGAGGCAAACCAGTGTGCAATCCCCACCACCACCAGCAGCTGTACATGGTCAGGGTGATAGACAAATTAGCAAACTGGGGAGACTGCGTTTCCTAGAAGGAGAGAAAAGTATAGCATCTTCCTCCTGTTCAGTCAGCAAGAAAAGCTGAAAAGAGTTCAGCTTTCTTGTCTGGATGTAGCCATGCACTGTTACTTTTTTGTGTTACAACAAGAATGTGTTACTCAAATATGAAGGAACACGCCAAACTAATTGACAGATAACTAAGGGCAAGGAAGAATAAATCATACAAAGATGTTTAGAAGAACAGTACGTTTTCTATCCTAAATGTTGCTTGTATCAAAGCAGAAGGAGATTTCAGAAAAGAATTGGAAGGAGAGATGGGTGTCAGGACAGTTCAAGGAAAGCCTTTCCTGAATTTAAGTGGTGGCCACGGTACGTATAAGGAGGAAGAAGCAAAACAAATAGGGAAGATGACACGCACAATGTGGTGAGAGCTGTTGTCGTGAAGCTGGGCTGAGTGGGTTCACGGGGCAGATTTTCCAAGGAGACAATGAAGAAAGAGCTGAGGATCAAGGAAAGACTAAAGTGGAGGGAAGCAATAGCTGAGGTCACTTAAGAGAGCAGACAGCAGGGAGAGGATGCTGAGAGCGACAAAAAAGTGATAGACATTAATGGATTGGAGGTCTCAAGAGGGCAGGGTGAGGCAAGGGGCAGAGGGTAAATACGCTTTGTTGAAAGAAATGGAGAGGTGAGAGAGAAAGCGGTGCTCAAACGGATCAGAGGAGGACCAGTGTTTTGGGAAAACAGGAGCAAGGCTCTTTCAGTGAGTGGGAGTGCTGCTGAGGGCTTGTGAGTCAAGTGAGGGGGCGAGGGAAAGGAGACAAGGGGCTAAGAGGTCAGGCAGGATGTTGGTGAAGAAGGCTTCAGATGAGATTATGGGGAAAGCAGGTATCGCTATAATCAGAGGGGCAGTGGGAGAGCAGCCGCAAGTCAGGGAAGACGCCTTGCTGGTAGCTCCCTGCCATGGAAGAGGCTGGCCAGGGCTGTGAGACACACGCTGCAGGAATAGCGCAGGGCCTTTACAAAATCTGTCAGGTCTTTTAGATCCCGGCCTCTCCCCACCCACACCCCACAGAAATGAATAGCTCCATTCATCTGGGCCAGGGTATTGATTTCAGAGTCTTCTCTAACATGGAAATTCATGGAGGCCTCTTTGCCTTCGCTAAGCCATTTCCTGAGTGTTGCTCCGAGATCAGAGCGTGCCTCCTCCTGACCCCAGGAAGACGGAGAGCCCAGCCCGGGTGCTGGCGAGGCTGGTAAAAATGTCACTAATCAGCAGATCAGCCCCTGACCATGCAGGCCAGTACCGCAGGGTCCTCCTCTTCCTCGTCAGCACAGCCAACGCGTGAAGGAGCCGCTATTACTCCCTCCGCTCCGATGAGCTCACAATTGGCTTAGACAGACCGAGCATCTGCAAGCATAGCCTGCATTTTTAGGGTACAAACATTCACGTTTAAAATTCCTAAAGAAAACTGCAGCACTTTGACATCAGTATTTGATCTAACAATGCATGTCTTTGTGGAAGGAGCTGGTACAACTGCCTTCAGATTATTATCACAGCACTGTAAACGAAGCGGTAACGGTTTGACAGCTACCGTACTAAGACCTCTGCCTGTCAGTTTTATTGTTTGTTTGCTCTCCCAACTATTCCTTTCTCTCAGCCTATTGTTTTTTGCTCTTTAGTTATACTGTAAGTGCTTTTTGAGCAGGGACTATGTTTTTGGTCTCATTTGGAGCACAGCTAGTACAATGCAGTCTGTCCGGCACAGAGGACAACAACAATAACATAACATAAATAACAGCCATTCTGCTGAGATGCTAACTACTCTTTATAGCCTGCACGCAAAAAATGCGCTTTGAATGTGTAATGTTTTTAACTTAAGACACCACAGGATTAAACGCACTAAAATAGACACTTTATACTACAGACAGCTGTTGCCAGCTGTGCCCTCTGAATAGAATTTCTAACAAAACTGGCCTCGTGACAACAAAAGAGGGCTATTAGTATCATCCCAGAGAGCAAATAGAAAATCATTTTCCATTCTGTTGTCCTTTTACCTCCTCTTATTTGTTAGAGTAATTGCGTACAGTTTCCAGTGGTTCTAATAACCCCCTAAATCTTACACAATCTACATCATCTTCCAACAGGTTGATGGTTTACTGGATGTTATTTCTGTGGGCATTTTTGAGTCTGAGTGTTTGGCAGTTCAATAACAGCATCAGCTCTAGAACTGAAAGCAAAGGGTCAAGTGACCCTGGCAAAGCAATCAGCTTAACGAATTAATGTTTGTACTGAAGAAATAATATGTTATAGAAGTGCCAAGAATACTATAGGTAGATTTTCTTCTTCCTAGACCTTTCACTTGCAGGGAACTACAGATGATACATTTTGAACCTTTGAATGAAATAGATGTTACTCCTTTCCGGAAGGAGCAGGAAGCAGCTTTGTCCTCCAAAATCCAACAAAGTTCACATACAGAACTGACTCTCCGCATTCTTTGTACTCTGAGTATCTCTGCAATCCCATACAATTATTCTTTACTATACCTAAAAATTCTGTACTTTTTTGCCATACATCAAATTACTTTTTATAAATTCTAACAAAAGTAAAATGCCAAATGACAGATACACACAAAAAAAGAACAGTCCAGGTGCCTAAGCATTAATGCAGAATGCTGTAATAAAAATTCCTGCTGTTTTTTGGGGACTATGTTGATCAGACTTTCAACTTATCTCAAAAAAGTTTTAAGTTTTGTCTTAATGAGGTTCACAAGAGGCCTCTTGGTAGTTTTCAGTGTATGCATTACCAGCTTTACACAGTTACAAGCAATGAAAAAAAGAGAAGAAAAAGGAAGGTAGATTGTAAGAGCTCAAGGATCTTCCATTCAAGCAGTCAGTACGAAGGATCGTGTAGACAGCAGTCATATTTGTACTGGGCTTTAATGTGTCCAAAGAGGCCAACAATTAGGAGAATTAGACGCCAGCCCATCTTAAACTGAGCTACAGCGAGAACACAAACGTATGAGTCACAGTATCTTTGGGGGATTGCACAGAGCTGACCTGATTAGTGCTGAGGATAAAAGAGCAACCCGCAATAACAGGCTCCACGTTGCAGATGATGCAGAAAACCACCGACACAGTGCACACGCATTCTCTGACCAAAGCTGGCACGTTCCCTCTTTTAAAAGACAAACTTGCCCTGGTATCAAACATACTGAATGAGGGCTACAACAGAGACCTCAGTGCGTATCACCCAGCCTTGTTACATTCCATTACTCATTACCCAGCACAGGAGTGAGGCATACGTGACTTTGCAAGGGCCTTGTGCCCTTCCCTTCACATCATGGAGATAAGACTTGCAACCTGCTCCACTGGCTTCTTGTTCAGATCAGCAGTGAGTAGATTCATGCTGTATATGGATAACTCCCGAAACTCTGGTCTCTGTCATGCAAATGAACACAGTGTGTGCTCTTTAGATTTCTAGCTAGCTCATATTTCTGATAATTAGTACCAGGTAGAAACATATTTTATAATCGAAGGCAAGATTAACTTTTACAGATATTTGAACATCAGAGTTTAAGAGAGAACGATATTCTCTATTTCAAACCACAGGATAATTCCACAAACATGGGGTTATATTTAAAGAACCCACTTCAAATGAGTCCTTTCCTAAGAGTGGAGGACCTTTCTGTAAGTTTTTACTGGAATAACAATAGAATTGGACAACAGGATCCGTAGGTGTTACTGTATAATCCAGACTAGCACTGTATGACAACGTAGACCAAATGTTCAGAAGACCTGACTGGCCAGATCATTAGCTCACACCTTTCACAGCCCTTTTTTCTGAGTTATGTTATGAAAATAAAATTACTGAAATAAGTAGAAATGAAAGGAGAGAAAACATAAGCAGAGCTGGCAATGACCAATCATTAGTTAAAGTGAAATAAACCTTATTTTTAGAAACTTCTGCATCAATAGGATCTCTAAAGGAACACAATTTTCTATCTTCCACTTTTATTCTCCAAGAGACCAAGAGCTAAACACCATTTTCAAAAGAGACTAGAGAGCTGTGTGGCTGACAAGAATCACAACAGCAAGTGTTAAAAATGAAATATCATTATTATCATAAACAAACCATTGGAGGGAGTACAAACCTTCCAAGTTTTAGGGCATAAGCCAACATCTAAGTTGTGGAGTTAGGAAAAAAACCCACCCCTCTGCTATCTATTTATCCTATAAATGTATCTGTAAAGGTGTTTGCCAAAGCTTTCTGGAGGTGGTTCAGTACAGTTGAGTGGGTCTGGCTGTTAAAATCACAGGTGGTTCCCAAAGTAGTTGTTAAAACCCCTATTATTCAGAGGAGTGCTCCTCTAGTTGTGTCCATTCTCCTTCTCCTTTCCTCTTTCTCCCATCAGGCTCAGACCCAGATAACCTTGGCTCTACCTTCATCCTATACTCCTCATCCCACTTCTGGCACTAGCTGATGGTGTGGCAGAAACACCTTCAGAATTTGAAACATCTTGTGAATTTCACATCCCAGTTGACATCAGAGAGAGGATACAGGAACAGGGGGTGGATGAGGACCACAGCTCTTGCTCTGCAGGGACATGGTCAGGCTATGAAGGCTGCAGACAAGCACATAATTTACAGCTGGTGTGAAGGCTACCAGAGTGGGGCAAACCAAAGCCGTCTCATTAACTCCTCCCACCCTCTAATCCAAAGCATCACACTTCAGGTAAGAGCACAAATTAAAAAAATTTTAAAAAACACCCAAAACCCAAACAAAACAAAAAAAACCCCAACGAAAACGCCATAAATCTCTTTACCACATAAAAGCTGGGAATAGAGATAAAGTTAGGCAGAATGCCAGCTTCCTGCCATTTTGCAGACAAAGCATGTCACACCTTTGGTTTGGACATTCATAAATAGATTCAAACTGTTGATACTTCAGAGGCCAGTGAGCAGGAACAAGGACATTTCTTTTTAAACTCTAATGACTGTATTCAACAGCAAGACTGCTATGTTGGCAGCAGGTGAATAGGAGACTTTGGGGGACCACTTCTGGCCTCCCACCTAATATTAGTGTCTGCTGTAAGCAGCAGCAGATACTGAAAGAGCCATCTCTTTTTATATCTGCGTGGATATTGAGGCAAGCTATTAACTTAATTCTTTCTTAAATTAGCTAACAAATTAGCTAAGCCCTTATTTCACAATTGCCATGGAAATATACCCTACCACCTAAGCATGAGGGACACTGGCATCCAAGTTTGGGGCTATGAAGGGTTAGTGGAAAATATTTAACAGTCTTCTCCAGCGACTGTGTATTGAACAAAAACAAGCACAACCTTTACTGAGGACAGAAGATTAGAAAAACCACACTCATCAAAAGATGCTTCCCAGCCCTCAGTGGCTTTATATTCACGTTTCTTCCTCTTCAGTCGGCATTCTCTGTGACCAAGGAGAATCAGAGATGGGAAGAAAAGTGGGCATTGACATTTTTTCAACTGATCCCCAAAAGATAGTATATGAGAATGGAACATTTCATTAAACCATGATTGCAATTCCTAGTTAGTTTGAGTATTCGTCCTGCCTGCCACCTCCAGTACTGGTAAGCATATCATTTAGCACAGACACATCCAGCTGGCTTGGCTTGCAAGTGGTCTGCATCACCATGCATTGGCAGGCTGGTCTGACGCAGTCCAGGCTCTGCATAAGCCAGAACAGCTGCTGCCTAAAGGAGAGAGTAAGGTCTAGCACTTGAGATACAGGTTCAGTTCCCTCTCCCTACCAAGTTACTTCATTATTCTGTCCTGCCGTTCTCCATCTGAGAAATAGTCCTCTTCTACTACACGGAAGTGTTGCAAGTATAAATAGAGACTGGTAGGCACTCAGATATTAGAAGAGCAGGATACATGTAAATCTCTAAGATGTAGTTGGAGGAGCAGAAGCAAATCTATAATGACTCTGCAAAGCGCTCTTGGGTCCTACAGCTTAGGCTTAACTGCAGCAATTGCCCTTTGTGTATCTTCCAGAACATGGTTTTCTGAATTCACTGAAGACTTCAGGGAAGAATTTGGGTTTAATTCAAAGAACATGCCTGCTTAAACCTTGCTTCTGGGTGGAGTAATCAGAGGGGGGTTCAGTTATTTTATTTCTCCCATAACATAAATTATGTGAGGCTAATGTGTCAGTCTTAGAAGTTCTTCCATCTGGAGATGGGACTTCTGCCAATTATGTCATAATTTTTCTTGCCTGAAGTGCCTCATATTCATTGTATAGGAATCAAAATCCTAAGCAGTTCAGGTGGTGAGTAGATTTCCCCGTGACAATGAAGCATATTTTATTTTAGACTTCTAGGCCAGCTTCCTGCCACTTCATAACAAAAATATGATTAATGATACATAAAATCCATATTTGAGAATAGAAATAAATTGGGCCATTGCAGCATTTCTGTCTATATGGGGAAATTTTATTCTGTCATTGCTTGACAACATAATTTTACAGAATAAAACAACGCTTTGTATTTAGGGAATTTCACTTCTGCATTAAAATATATTTCTACTGCAAAATGGTGTAGGAAAGGCTTGAATTTAGGAAGAGATTAATAGATTAGATAAGCTCTTTCTAAAAGGATATGCCAAGACACTTTTTACAGATGGAATTGTAATAAGCATAATCTTATTTTAAATTAAAAAAATAAATAAATGAATGAATAGAGTTTATTTTTACACAGGACTATGAAGAGCAGATTTTTTTTTGGTGAATAGGAAAATACAGAGCTTTAGCAATTACAATGAATTCACAGAAATCTGCAGTAAAGGAAATCATTAAAACATTATATTGGCCAAATATGTTTGGTGAGTGTGCATATACATAATAGAAAATACTTAAGACTTGATGTAGAGATTTTTACCCAGACATCTCAAAGAGCTTTCTGACAATGGGAAATACCATTTTTTCAGGGGAGCAAGGGAGACAAACCAGTGAAGTGATTTTTCAAGGAATCTACTTGGTCAAAGAGCAGAGAGGATGGAAAAGAGTTGTCCTCACTTGCAGTCTGATCTTACACATTGGACTTATCATACAGCTTACACTGTATTCAGTGTGTGGAATTTTTTTGGCCATGAAACACTGATAGATTGCAATATAGCAACTCTCACCCTGGTTTCCAACTAATACTGCCTTTTCTGGGATTTGAAGCTGCTTCATTTTGCTGGAGGAAGACTTCACGTTCACAGGGAAAAAGGCATGACTTATGGATGGTGATGAAAGGACAGCAAATGAGCTTGCTTTGGGGACCTTACTTTTGCCAACCTTTGGACAGCCCTTCCAACGCTATTTCACATGATTTGATGGGATCACAGCAAGACTGACAGTGCCTGTGGCTGAAAATGCCACTGGAAGATTCAAGAAAGGAACTTGACTATCGCATTTACATTATTTCAAACCTTGGGTATAACAGACCTTTTGTACCTGCTGGGTCTTAGCTTTTTTAGATGCCTATATTGAAAAGCATTTCTATCCATATGTGCATTAGAAGTACACAAATAGCTCTATAAAAACAAGACAAAACAAAAGAATCCTTGGCTGTTTCAGGTTGAGAGTGTCCTTAAATCTTTTACTGGATTGGGAACTGAACAGGATATTGTTAGAGATATCTACAGTCCTGCCATCTCTTGAGCCTGCTCATACGCTGCTATGCAGGGTCCTGGCAACCCTGCAGCACTTCCACAGTGAGGAGTGAACTTTGCAAACCTTCTTGCTGCATTTTAATTCTCCTACTCTACTAAAACAATTACATGAGATCAAGAGTTTTCTAATACAAGCAATGCGAGCTGATCCCTTATGAAGGTACAGTAAGCCTTGTGGTGAGCTGGACTTCGTAAAATATCAGGAGTAAAACATGGTCTCGGGTGTCATTACACATTTCGGAGTCAGCACTAACAAAAGGGAGTACCAATCCTATTTCAAATCCAAATCCAACCTACTGGTGGGAAACAGGATGACATTCTGTTGCCTGAGTTGTTTTAATCGGTTTGGGGTGAATTTGGCAATGCCATGCAAACTGAAACCGAGCTGAACGCTAGGATGCTTTGCTGCCAACTCAGGCTTCTCACGTAGCTCCAAATGGTCTGGTATCATGAGCGTAAATCACAGGTTTTATTATAAATAGGAGAAAACCAGAATGTAATAGGACAGTCTTTTTGAATGAGTGTGCATGAGTAATAGCCTTGTAAAACTGAAAGGCAGCAGAATAAGGCTTCCATTTAAAACTATTAAACTAGTTTTCACTGACTCCAGTTGGTCCATCACATTCTGGAGCAGAACAGATGCCTGCCGAGCTCCTGGTCCCTGGCATTTCTGGGTTGCCACACAAAACCAAGAAAAAGCAGTTGGAAGAGAGGAAAACTTACTCAGTAACATTTCTGCAGGGATTTCCACCTGGCAGTGGAACAGGGGAACCCGAGCTTACGTGGAGGGTTCAAGTTCAGAAACAGCTCCAATACCACAAAATGATTATTTACTCAGTTTGGCTGAAAAAAAAAAGCCAGATGAAAACTGATGGCTTAGCTACACTTACAAAATTCTTTTCCAGGTACAAAAACAGTTATGTGAGCAGTTGGTGTTGGAAGACTTGTACCCTTCAGATTAGCAGACCATCTTCTATCCGCTTCTGACTGTATCCAAGAGCCTGGCTCTAGCCGATGGGCACAAGAACAATTAAACATTTCGCTTCCATTGTACCTAGATTCAAATCCTAACTTGGTCTTGAGTCTTAGTATAGGCTAATGTATATCCCAACCTCATAATTATCACCTGCCATGTTCTATACTACCCTCTTTTTTCTGAGTAGGGGAGGGAGACGAAGTCAGAAGAAGGGTTGTTTATCAAGGAACAGGAAAAAAATATTTTTTATAACCTAGGATGTGGATGGAACCCAGCAACTTTAATAAATTATACTCCTTACATGCCAGGCTTAATGAGCAAATGAGAAGGCAGAACAGCATTTTGTATTTATCTGTCTATTTCCTCTTATTTTTGGATTGTACGATAAAGCCCTATGTCAGGCAAAAGCTATTGCACCCATCACAACATGTCAGCAACTGTGACTCAGTCAGAACGCATTACATGCAGGAAGAGAAAGATACAAAGATAAGATATTAGGACTGAAATCAATACAGGATTCTCTTTTACATATCCCAACAGTCTCATTAACTTCAAAGTAGCTGATATGAATGTAATTAAAGAGCAGAACAAACAGCAAAAGGGGGAAAAAAACCACAGGGCCCTGTTTCAAGATCCTCACTAAAATGGCACAGCACAGGGCTGTACCATAAATCACAGGATACACCCTGTCAAACCTAGCAGAAATTTTTTAAAACAAATAATAGTGACATTTTAAACAATGTAAATTGTATAAATGCCGGCATCTGCAGTTTAAACACAAATCAGCGCCGCCACCAGGGAATAACTTTAAACAACAAAAAACGAGTTCTCGGTGCTCTAATGTGCTAAACCCAAATCACAGCCGGCTGGTAGAACTAAACCTGTATGCTACTCACGGGAGATAATCCTGTAAAAAAGGAGAACCAAGTGCACCATGACAGAGCTGGATACTGGAGACTTTGCAAGTCATCTTTGGGTGGCAACAACCCGAAAAGGTACCACAGTGCAGCACTGACACGCACGCCCTTGCTAACTATTAACGCTGACTATGAACCGGTTGGGCTGCTGTCAGCGTCGCAGGCTAATGCGTAAAATGCAATGAGAACGCTTCGGTGTGCTGGGGGTTGTCCCACTCATGCTTAGAGAAAACGGGTGCCCATGGGACAAAATCTAACGTCAAGGGCAGCAAACGGCGGCAAGTGCAAAGGGGATGCCGGGCTGGTTGCAGGTGCTTTCCGCTTGCTGTGGATGAGGGGCTTGGCTGGGCAGCACGAGGGAGCCGGCGGTGCTGCTGGCCACGATGCTCCAGCCCGCGCAGAAACAGGACAGCTCGAAGGTGACAGTGACACCTGGATAACAGGCAAAGCACAGCTGCAGAAAAAGGTGCAGAAGACTTCGGGGAGCAGGGGTGGGGGGAATCTTCAGGCATTTTTCATGAGCTCTGAATTCCTAAATCTTCCCCCTCCTATTCACCCCACAAACATGAATCAAGGGATCAATGGGATAATTGTATGGAATGTCTTTAGTGGAGCATAAGCCTCTATTTCTTACATACATTGCTGAATGCTCCTACCAAGTGCTAAATTAAAATTTACGGTAGTGCTAATTGAAGTCACATTTGTGTGTGTGCTGCGTGCTGTTAGGCAGGAGGAGATTTCTTTCGCTGGAGATTAAAACTTCAGGAAATAATTTTTGTGCTTATACCAGTTTAATGCAAAAGCGAAACATAATTATAGGAGGCTGTTAATGGATTAGATGGCCAGTGTTGCTGCCTAGCTGTGTTCCAGTTTTTCCTCTGTTGGCTTTGTGCTGTCTGTTGTCATCTCCTAATTATCTGTTCTTTTTTCAGTTGGCAGCTTTAATAGTTTGGGGGTATTATTCAAACCCAAATTAATTTGTGTTTTTCAGGAATTGCTTAAAGAGTAGGAGTTTTATTTGGAGCTTGATATGGCAATGAAATTTTTATCAGATGCAAAAGAGAAATATTTTTCTTGGCTGACTTTCACTGCCACAAAACTATTCACATTGATCAGCAACAGCAGAGAAAGCTCTGGTGCTGCAGAATAAAGCAAGAACTTAGGAAAGTGCTCGGCAGCTGATTTGTTTCCACGTGGCACTTTCCAAAAAAGTGGAGAGGGCATCTGCTCAGGTCTTAACTGACATTTGAACTTTTGATAATGGTAAGTAAGTTCAAGAATATAAGGAAAGAAATCTGGCATTAAAATCTCAGGATCCTCATTCATGCAGCAAATGAATTAACAAATAAGAATACTGCAGAGCGTTTACACAGTGACAAATCCTGCTAGGTGCTGCAGACCTGCAAGTCCCTTCAGAGCACTGGAGCATTAAATGCCTCGCAGCCATCCTTCCTAATTTGCGTGCTGTGTTGTCACCATCCACAAAAAAATACAATGAAATATAATTAGTCATAGAAATCTATTGCAAGCATTCTAAGGAGAAAATAATCAATGAATGCATTTCCTAACAGATACTGAGAAAACATGGTGGTTCCAGAATCTACTGTTCCAGACACACTGGCTTCCAGCGTGCTCTGTGTTTACAGGGAAGCAGGCGGCACTGAAGAGTTTATTGCAACAGTCCGGTACCACCTTTTAAAGATGAAAACATCCCCTGTATTCTTTCTTGAAAAACATCTCTTGGAGAAAAGGAGGTGAGAAAGAGGAAAAGAGAGGGAGATGAAGACAAAACAAACACAAAAAAGAGTTAATTTGAAACTAATCAAACCCTATTTTCTTCCCCTGCACCAGAAATCTCTTTCATTTCAGTGCTGAATTCATTTTCAAAGACATGCCGATCCTTTTGAGGGGAATTCCGCATCTTACAGCTGTGCGATCTGCCCTGCAGTGTACGCCTTGCTCACGCACCTGCTTTCTGCAGAACACCCCCAACTTCCCAGCGCTGAGGCTGTGCCAGTAGAGCTGTGCTTTATCCTTGGCAATGGGCTCCGGCAAAGACGGTGCCTCGCCCGTTATATTTTAAAGTAAAAGTGGTAAAGTTCAAAACCACGTAAGAATGAGCTGGCAGAACCATTGTTACCTTGCAGAGCGTTCTATTGTATTATGTATGGTTGTCTGTTAATAATGCATGGGTTTATACAGCAGCTAAAAAGCAGTTTCATTAAACAGTTTCATTTCAAGAATAATTTGTTAAGAATGCAGCTTCTGAAAAAGGCTAAATTCTTCTTCCATATTCAAAGTCTAACCCACATGCTGAGAATAAAGGAACAGTCATATTTTAAACACATATTACAGTTCATGCTTTGAAACATCATATAAGTCTAGCCATAAGTACTTCCCATTTGATAGTTATTTTATTTTTGCCTGCTTTTGTTTTCATCTTCATTCATGTTGATTCAACAGTATATATTAAAATTTTAATTTCACCTCTTGCTGTGCATTCAGGTGCTAACAATGAGTTGAACTCTACTCATTTAAAAGCTCATTTACTGCGGCAAAATCATGTCCCTTTGTTCTCATCAGGGCAAACGTAGTTTTATCATCATGGAAGATTAAAAGACCTGACCTTTGGCACTGAGAAATATTGTGGTAACTCCTACAACTCCTGACTTCAACACTCTAAAGTATGGTCCCTTGGTAGCTGGCAGAGCACTAAAACATATCTGGCAAAGGTGTTTATTTTCAGCTTTCATCTTACGCGTGCATTAGCTACTGAATTGAATATATTGTTGGTAGAACAATGGGTCAAGTCCAGACCTGGTGGATTCTATCTGATGGGCAGGTATATCAATGGGAAAGCACACATTGATTTTAACAAAAACACTGAGCTGAAGTCAGAGGCACGCCATTCCCTCTGCCTTGTTGGTGGAATGAAGTCATTCCTTCCTTCGTGATGATGGCTAATGCACAACCAGCTCCAAGAGCACTTGCATTGTCACTGGGGAGCAAGCCACGCTCAGCAACCTGCCAAAATGGGGGAGGGGCAAGAATGTCCATATACAACACAATCACCCATATACACATGCAAAAGACGGCAAGTGGAAAAAAAATATTATTTTTACCTCAGCCTGTGACAAGCTGAGCTGCCTTTTTTTCCTTTTTTTTTTTTTTTTAACAGAAATCACAGTCCTTCCCAGCTTCAGCCAATTGCTACGGTGCAAGCAAACAGCATGGTCAACCTGCACGATTTTGTCTTGAATGTTGTGATATTTGATGTTTTCTTTCAGCCCCTCCTCCTTAGAGTCCCTTAGTTACGAGACGCTCTCTTCTTCACTCTAGAACAACTGCAGCAACTTTCTAACCCTCGTGGTCGCAGAAGTGACCTCAAGAACAGCTCCCAGGGTGACAAGAGGGTTCCTCCACTGTGGATGCTCACCCCACAGCCCTCCAGACCAGAGACCAGAGAGTCTCCCAATGCATATCCCCGTTACAGTGCTGGGAAATAATACAGCCCAAGAAAATGGAAGATGAAAGCAGACTGACAATAGCAACAGTTCACCGGGCAAAAAACACTGATAACTGCCAGCTGCACCAGCAGGGGATGCCAGCATCTAATATCAGCCATTATCACCAGTGAGTTTTGGCTAATCCATGCGAGGGACCACAGAATCTACAGTCAGTCCAACCTTTCTACTCCAAATGTACGGAAAAATGCACCTGTTTTTTCCTGTATGATAGTTTTACTTAGAAGAACTTTTTAGTATGTTAAAAGAAATTTTTAAAAAAATCAAACCTATGTACCTCTTCATCCCCCATTTAGACAAAAGAGCAACAGGAGAATCAGGCAGGGCCAAAAGAGAAAAGAGTGTTTGATTTTCTGATCCAGACTGAATTTTCAAGGCCTGAATACTAGGAAAAGTATTTGTTTGCTTATAAACTCTGAAAGCGCAATAGATTAAAGTACAGAAAACATGGTTCTTCCTTATGTTCACAGATCCTTTCCAATGCCTTTTTATAGTCACCTAGAAGACAATGTACAACTTCTGTTCCTATATGCAGACCACTGAAGAAGTAGTCATGACTGAGGATTAGGAAAAGGTATGGTATAAATGCACATTTCAATTCAATTTACAGATGATAACTTTTAAAGAGAGAGATTTTTGAGAAGTTTCTTCATGAAATGAAATTTTAACCTTCTATCAGATGATTCTAAATTCTCTATTTCTTTATTTTGGCATCTCTATCATGAAAGCCATGTTAAATGCACTCAAATAAATCCTATTTCTTCTAAATTTTGCCTCCCACATGTCTAGATTACCCATTCTTGACCTTCCAAAACAAAATTATGAATGTCCCCTTACTAAACATCTCCCATAAACACAGCTACTTTGGAATACAAAGAATTACTTCCAGTATAATGCAGGGTAGGATTTTTCAGTTCACTTTTTTTCTGTTCTAAACATCAGAATCTCATAATGGCCTTGCAACAAAAGACACCAGCAATAATCTTTCCTCCTGGCTGAAGATGCAGTGGACAATATTGGCCACTAAGAAACACATACAGGACACAAGTGAACAAAACTTCATGGCAGGGTTCTCATTGAAACCTTATTGTAGTTCAATACTTTATGGTGGTAAGGCACAAAATACTCACAGATACCAACAACATGAGTTCATTAAATAGTTACAGGAACTTTTTAAGACAGTAGAAAACTTAGAGAAGTTGCTACCACAAAATCCTCTTATTTTATATAATTTTGATAAAACTAAAGTAGCTCAGCTGAATAAGTGTTCTTGTAAAATTGGAATGGGTCCCCTTTCTCGTGCAACAATACCCCCCTTAGTTTTGCTTCTAAGGGAATGGTGACAGCGAGAAGAGAAGAGAAGAGAAGAGAAGAGAAGAGAAGAGAAGAGAAGAGAAGAGAAGAGAAGAGAAGAGAAGAGAAGAAAAAAGAAAAGAAAAAGGACTAATTGCATAGACTGTAGATGTTTCTCAATTAAGAATACATGTTCTAATGCTTAAGTGCCCTATCTGTTAGAAATACACACCTCTTCCCTAGTTAAAATGTGATTTGCTTCAGTTTCTGGCAATTAAATCCTTTCACAAACAGAAGAGTCTATTCTCAAACTTCGTACTACATTAGGTCCTGGCAGACTCTGACCAAGATTATTCTTATTATTTACCTTTAGGTAAACTAGGGAAAATGAGTTTCAGATTTCCTACATGCTCTACAGGACTTTTTCTCCTTGAGCAATCACATCTCTTCCCTGAGTTGACTCCAACTTATCCTTAGTTTCTTTGAATTGTCGATGGCAGAATGTGACGCTCAGTCCTTACCGCAGAGAATTCCCACTTATATTTGCTATAACATTCTCTATATTTTAAGTTTCCTTGCTCATATGTGCAACAATGGTTAACATCTTAAAAGAATGTCATTCAGTCAAAAGGATGGTGTTACACTGGGAATTTGTTTTCTGCTGTCTAAAAAATTTCCACCACATTCTGTACTCACTGCTTCTCACGCAGTCTCCTATTCCGTCATCACAGCCTTAAAATTTATCCCCTCATGTTCCACCCTAATTCTAATAATTAAATTTCCCTTACTTTACCAATTCACACAGAAAGGTCTATATCACCGGCCTCTTCATAATCCTTAGTTCTTCCAGTCCTGTGTCACCTGCAAAAGTCATCAGTGAGGATCTCCTGTGCTCCTCTGGGTCATCACTAAATATCTTAACTCACGTAGAGCAGAAAGAAAATGGACAGCTACCATAGGCCTCAAAAGTTCTGCAAAGTTGCAGAACTTCCCTAAGCAGATAGGTAACTACAAAAAAGCTTCAAATCATCCTTTGTAAATAGGACACAGATATAATGCCATACCCTAAACATCTGATCTAAAAACTTCTCCTAGGAAAAGCAGCCTTGGAGAAAGTCCCTAGACTCGCCTCTGGTGTTTGGGTGTGATAAATTTTCTCAATATGTTCGACCTGACATAAATGAGTGGGCACAAGGCTTCATAAGACAAAGTTTAAATGTCCAGAAGTACAAGGAATGCTATTGTATCAAGGAAGCAGCTGAATTTGAAACACAAAAAAATTAAAAAATGTCACAGAACATATCATGTAAATACAAGTACACACTCTTGCTGAATATGTATTATTGCATGTTGGTAAAATGATAGCATTGATACAAGAAATGTGAAAATGAAGATCTACAAGACGCACAAAGAACTGAAGTTCTAATTTATTTGCCTTTGTTAATAACTTGTACTTTTCTTTCCTGGTCCTCTTTGCACAGGAAGACATTTTGCATGCACACTACATTAATTAGACGTGTAAAAGACATTTCAAGCCTGCCAACTCAACTGCTTTGGGCAGTATTCCACCAGATTTCCAGACAATTAGCAGCTGGAACATCTGGAAATCTCAGACAAACGGCCACCAACCATGCAAAAATTGACTCCATATCACACAAGTGTCTGATGCATCCCAGGAGTTCAGAGGGACAGACATTACAGGAGGCAGTCGAGTCTCCTGTAGTACATGCACAGTGACTCTGGACACACTGGAGAAGCTGCACAGGCATCGATCATGTACATGTGATCACAGAGAGATGTCAGATTTGCTGTTCTGGGGCTTGAGGAGGCTGGAAGGTATGATATGGCAACTGTTTGTTTCATTGTTGAGCTTTATGACATTACTCAGACTATATCTTCTTATCCTCTAGGACCTCCAGCAACACCCACCACAGTGGAAGGAGGACAGCTGAACTTTTGTGCATGTTGTTATTTATCTTGTGGTGTCAAAGGTCAAATCTAAGGGACTCAAACCCAACATCTGAATCTGTTTCTTTCCTTTCTTCCACTGGCTTAGAGGTCTTGTATCCTCTAAGACATCAGGAAGCAAGTAAACGCAACTTGTATCCAACTGCCTTAACCATTGAAAAGGTAAGCTTGAGTGATGACACAAAATCCCGCTATTTTCCCAGATGGTTTCAGTATCCCGGCTGAGGTTTTCCAGTCCTGATGCCCAGAGTTAGGCCCCTAAAATTCCTGTGCACGCTGCCTGGTCTCAGGGCTGAACACCCAAACGTTGATGCGTGATGATGCCTTTCCCAACCAAACAGCCTGCTGTGTCAATAAGAAGAGTCTCCGCAGCACGGAGCTCGCAGCGCTGGCTACTGGCTCTCACGCTACAGCATTGCCTGATCCCGTGCTTTTGTCTCCGCCACGTTCCTGATACTGTATTACGGCACAAGAACTACGCACGAGCCTTCAGCAACTTGCTGTCTTAAAAGGAACAGCGTTCCTACAACTGATTGATCTGCCCAAAGAAGCCAGCAGAGTCACATCTCTGACTAAAAGGGATTTCCACTTCAAGGCTTGTTCCACAGTTCAGTTCAGCTGCCAAATGCAGAGATGAGGCTTTCTCAGTTTCCAGGAAGGGGTGACCCACCCCCGTTGTTAGGAGAACTGGGAAAAGAGAAGCAGTCCCCTGATAAGGACACTGCTCAGAGGGCCCCATCGGGACGTAGCACTGGAGAAAAGTGACCACTTCCCAACCAGAAGAGAGTCAGCATCGCACAGGAGCCCGTAGTCAGTGTGCAGGGGCCGAGCACGACATGAAATGCTGGTGACACAGAGAAACAGCACAGTCTCTCTGCCCTTGCAGAGGAACATTTCCTTGCACCCACCTGAAACGGCAGCTAATGAAACGGGGAGAAAGGAGAGTCTGGTGCCAAAGTCGTGGCGCATTTACAGCACGGGATGCAACGCAGTTGAGCGGTGTCAGAGATGACACAAAGACTGCATGAGATGCTATAAACAGAAAAACTTACAGGCATGTGCTGAGTTCTGTCCATATCCAAACCCAAACATTTACCACACTATTTATCCAATTACCATCGCATTTAGCTGAGCAATGCTTAACTGAAATTCTTCAAGGTTAGGGCCCCAGGAAGAGTCTCTTTCCCGGTCAATTCTTTGATTGCCTTTACCTCCATCTCTCTGAATACCCTGGATGCCCCCAAACCATTTGGGATAAGCAAACTTGTGCTGAATTTTCTGTCTAGTTCATTCACTACTTAAGCAGGGGAAAAAAAAAAAACAACCTTTGCTTGTTCAGCTAGCTTAATATTGAGGGTAGGCAGTGATGTCCTTCTTCCATGAATATGCTAAAATTAATCCAATTTGCATGGGAACATTTAAGCAGCAAATATTTATTCATGATTGGGAGGGAACTGATCCAAGTATGTAAACTAAAGGTAGACATTAAAAAAAAAAAAAACCAGCATAAACATTGATCACCGTAACTCTCCTACATTATTCCAGGTATAATTAATTTGTGCTTCCAGTCATATTAAATCACTAACAAGCATAACATGTTTGAAATAAAGAAATAATTCAAATAAAATGCAATTAGGGAGATCCAGTTATTTCAGTCTGGGCAAAGTGACCCTCACTCTAATAGCCCAACAGTTAATGAAGCTGACTTTAAAAGAATTCCTTTTTCTCCGCATGAACATTATCTTTATTTTTTCCTAAACTTCATACTGAAGTTTCAAAATTTAATTAAATATGCCACACAGTCTGGAGGAGGAAAAAGCAAGAGATATGTCAGCAATAAAAATGGCAGACTTCTTGTAAGCAGTCTGCCAACTAGGGGAGTCATATGCTGGGTTATTGTTGAACTGAAGCAGAAAGAGATAAAAACCACCTAGGCATGTATTTTTACGCACTTTTAGCTGAGTATTCTAAACGGTTTTGTTCCTTTAGCTGAAACCATTCCTACTCTGACTAAGGATAAGGTTTCAATGGAGAGGTAGGATTGCCAGAACATATACATATTTTTACTAGAAGACAGATCTCTAGCTTGGTATAGAGGATCTTTACTTCTAAAGAGATCTGTTTTTTGAAAAAGACTCCTGGCTGTGGGCTTAAGATGGGATTTGATCAAAAACAGCTCAGAAGGATGAGTCAAAGTCAGCAGCTCACTGTCTTGATGCTTTTCTGCTCAAGACTCCTCCAAAGAGGATTGCCACGAACGGGGAGCACAGGAACGCTGCTGTGAAAGCCCGTGTTACTTCCACAGCAACTCTAAGCATTTGTGCGTAGATGAACCATAAACATTTTGGCTGCAACCAGGGGCACGGACAAATGCATGCATCATTCATTAGCTCTTCTTTAGTTTGTTAGTGTTATTCTGCTGCAGATTTGTTGCCTCTCCATCAGAGCCACGAGAGTAGACTGTATGAATATTCCTCATTTACGTCCCGAGCAAAGCCAGTTCTTTGATGGACAGTAAAGTTGGTTCGAGCTAAGCTCAGAAATTTGTCACCAAAGTAGACGAGAAGCATTCATCTGATCTGATAGGGCTCATTTCCATTGATCACCACATCAGGTTTAGGCAGCCTACAGGCACACAAATCTTTGTGCATGAGTAGGAACAAAGATAAAAAATGAGAGCTTAAGAAAAAAGAGACAAAGAAAATAATCTCACTATCTTTTATGCTCATCTGGTGCCCTGTTACCAAAATATTTAAGCACCGAGTAATTTGCGTATTTATAATCTTGTGGAGGAAATACACACTGTTATTCATTCTGTCTGTGCAGAGGTAAAAAGGGGACAGGATTTCAGCATGGCTGCGCTCCTGAATCAGCAACTAAGATATTCGTAATTCAGTTCTGAGAAAGAAGAAAAAGAAAAAAGGACTCCTGGAACAGGTGTAGTAAAAGACCACAGCAACTCTTTTCTTACTACTTTCGCCCTGTTTTAGCAGAGGAGAACCTTGCATGTTGTTTGTAAATAAACAAGACTCATGCAGCAAAGAGGGGATGCCTTTTGCAATCTCAGAAAAAAACAGCTTCAGAACCAATCAAGGCAGAGACAGCTGTATAAATACACCTGGAAGGCTGGCAAGACCAGACTCTACTCAAGCACCTCTGCTCCCCACTATCTCCCAGTCCTGAAATGAGCAGTTCGGCTCCATCTTTCAAACCCTCTCACCATCACAAGTGTTTCTGAACATAAGCTGGGGAAACAAGCACAAAAAGAAACTCCTTCAGCCTGTAGAAGCAATGGTGTAAGTAGCCAAGGCACGGGATATTCAGAAGATTTTCTCAAGCCGTGACAGGACTTTCTCTGTTAGCTGCATCAGCCCCATTGCTATCTGCTTCACCACTATGGTTTTGCTCGTCCTTTTGACGGTTCCTTCCATGCACACAACCTCTTCCTAGCCAAATCCACCTACAAAAATACTTTTATTAAATCACATTAATTCAATAGAGATCTAAGCAAAATGATGTGTCAAAAAAATTATTTATTAAAGAACAGGCATTCATGCGCTCCATTAGGTTGCAATGGGTTATGTTCTATCCTATGCCCATGCTGGGTCCAGCTTTTTTCTGCTCGGGTTGCAAATACCGTGGACTGCCTTTCCTAAACATCAGTTCAGTACTCAGGAACAGTAAAAAAACCTCCCCAAAACCAACCAAACAAATAGAATATTAGAAATTGCCACAGTTCCTAGCAAAGAACACCATTATGTGATTACATATACTGTCTACAAATCCATGGTTCGCTCACACTTTATTTGTCCTGTGCTGTGCTATCCCCTCATTGCAAAAACAACGGGTTCAAATGCACAGACAAGAGTAACAAGGATGAGCCCAAACAAGGAATCGGAGCGGCTTCTACCTTGGGATCAGTGGGAAAGAAACTGGATCTTCAGAGCCCCTAACTTTTGTCTGAGTTTTGCTTGCCTTTGACACCGAGCACGAGCATGCAGGTACTAGCACCAAGTCCAGCACCACGAGTTTACTGTGTCCTGCGCAGAAGCCTTCCATGAGCATTTCCCCAGAGTCACAGAGGTGGACATGATGCACTCAGGCTGGGTGCACGAGCAGCATGCAGGAGAAAGCCAGAAGGTCCTGACACCCCACCTCACCTGCGATTTCATGAGGTGAGTGGTGAGAAGTTATTGCGCAGTGGTAAGATTCAGTCTTCCTTTTCCTCAACAAGATTGAAGTAGATTGCCTGTGTTGCAATATAAGTTTGATAAATGCATTACAGAGCTCTTAGGCATCTCTTGGGTTGTGCAGTCTCCCTCAGTGGGCATTTTGCTGGAGCTCCAGCTTCCACAGCAATGGGCATGTAGCCATTCAGGTAAAAAAGGGAACCCACAGGAGAATGTTACAAGGTCCTTTACAAGGTAATGGTTACTTTTTTCCCTGTTTTCCAATGAATAAGAGTTAAATAGTCTCATCTTGTTAATATTAGCTTCAGAATAAATATCTGACACTATTCTTGTTTTCTATAGTACTACTCTCTTAAACCTTCATTATATCTTAGATTTAAAATACATAAATGTATAAGCATACATATCTGCACACGCACAAAGACACAAATTTGCTGCAAAATCTTCTGTCAAGATTCCCACTAGTGAAAAAGCATTAGAGCCACCAACAAATGCAATTGAAGGGACTTGTCAGCCTGGAAAAAAGACAACCTGGACAGGTCATACGTGACAGAGGTCAGCAAATTAAAGACTGTCTTTGACAAGACAGATAAAATTTGACTGTACACTGTGTCTTCCAGCATGAGAGCTGAAGGACACCAAATAAAACTTGCAAGAGCAAGGCTCAGAAAAAATATAAGGTAGTTCTGAGTGCTACAGAACTCTGCAAAAGGATACTGTTGATGGAAAAAGTTTGCATGGGCTGACAGGGAATCTGTACAAGAACCTTGAAGAGACAGACATTTGGGGTTATTAAACAGAGAAACCCCACACATCAGGTTTAGGAAATGTTGGGAATTAGGAGAGTACTTGGAGGAAGTATATTTCTTTTCTTACTTTTAGTCTTCCTTGTGCATCTGCTTAGAACCACCTTGGATAGTGGGCTCAGTGAACCCTTAGCCCGAGCCAGGACAGATGTTCTTAAACTCTTGAATGTTGTGTCTAACACAAGAGGACCTGTTTGGGGTTTGTGTTTATGTAGTGCCCTAACAACTAGTCACACCGCAGATGAGCATAAATTTTAACTCAGACCTCCCAAGCCTAGAACTAATGTTTTAACCACACCAGACCTTTTCTCTCTGATACAAGCAACATTGCTGTATCAAGTCTTTCTGGAGGACAAAGTATCCCGAGATGTGGCTCACAGATCCAATAGTTCACAGATTTACAGTACATTAACTATGGTCATGGGAAAATGTTGTTTTTTTCTTCTATAAAGAGGGTCTTGTGTAATATGTAAATGCCACAAGGGATTAGCACAAGAAATTATTTTTGCAGCGTGTGAAAGTGTGCTGTGCCAATTCTCAGAAGGTCCAGCTCCAGCCAAGCCTCATGACAGACCCAGAGGCAAGTGCACAGCTCTCAATGCCATTGCCCGTTAGAGATGGGCAGGACCAGCCGAGAAGTCAGAGAGAAACACATGCAAAAACAGTAATTTACAATAGGTAGTTTCATTGCCCAATCTATCTGTACTAGCTCTGACAGAAAACAGTTCAAGCAGAAAATCCTGTTTCTTTGGTAACATAATATTTTATGGACATTCTGTCCTTATAGAAAAGTCCTACAAAATTCAAATGAGATGAAAGCTCATACACTTCTGTAAAAATCACTTTCGTCACCTATACAGCAGGGACACTTTTTGTGTGGGGTTTTTTTTATTATTCTGTGCAGAGGCCTATGGAAAGAAAATAAGGTTTTAATTCAAGTGGTTCAAAAAACCAGAACTCTCCATATTTTTCGGATCACGTTACATGAGATTCTATATTAAGACAGTAGCATTTTTCTGACTCTGAAATAATTAAAGTAAGAGTAAGCAAGCTGCTTATGAATAGCTTTTAAAAATATATGCAACACTATCACAGACTACATGAAATTGTGTAGGCTCTCTGAAGCTGGGCATAATGGGATAATAATTTTACCGTGTTTATCAAAATACATGAGCTAATACTTTTTTCCAAAAGTACAAGCTTACCTCATGCACCCATTGTGCAAATAACTTTCTCTTGGTACCTTCTGATGACTTCATTCTTATTGACAGTTGTGGGAAGAACTATCTCATACACAGTCACATAAACACCACGAGGCCTTTACAAATATATTTTTGAGCCTGGTATATGTTCTGCATGTTATGTAGCAAAGTAATATAAAGGGACTAGAAGATGCAGCCAGATTAGGAATGAGCTTTTTATTATCTATGCAGAAATATGCCAGGGTAAGCTAAGTATATTTGCAAAGTTAGGGCTCTTTTTGGTCAAAATATAGAAAGGAAAGGCTAAGAGTAGACTGAGAAGCTATTTAAAGCAGGATCACCCTTTTTTATTTGCTAGAAAAAAGGCTTTTAAGGACTGGCTTAAATGAGTCCCAGGCTGCCTATTAATTGCCAAAACAATGATGCAGCAGTTCTCCAAATGTAATCACCTGCTATCTGTTCATATTTATAAGTTGGGTTTTGGGGCTATAAAATGGTGTACTATGGATCAGACATCTCCCAAATGAAAAAATCCAAACCAGAAGTGTGACCCCTTTTGCACATTTGAAGTTACCAATGCATGCTAAAGGCTCCAAATAATTATGAGAGAGACAGCAAAGTCCAACAGACCACAAATGGCACAAAAGAAACTTGCAGGATTAGACACGGTTTAAATAATATTGTTGAAAAGATACAGTAGAGTTTAAGTACAAAGCAAAATGTAGTATGCATAAGGACTTGAACAGGAAGCGGACTGAAAAACAACTACAAGCAAAGAGGGAAATGAACAAGTCTATTTGATCTTTCCAGCTGACTTAAATGCAAACACTAAAAAAACCCCATAAAAATAGTGACAACTAATTTGTGATGTAAAATTATTCCTGTTTTAATTAAAATAAATGAATGCAATTAATTATCTAGGCTGGGAAACGTGTCTACCCAGACAGAATTCCTCGCTCAGACCCATTGAGGGGAAGCAGGTGGATCAGGCTGACCTAAATTTGGTTCAATGTTGGAAACGAAGAGGAAGATTTTCAAAGCGGTCCAAGAGGTTTCAACTACATCCCACATTCCTGGCTTCTTGGCTACAACCTCAGGAGCAAGGCAATGAATTTTCTTCTACCTGTACTATTTTTTCCTGCTGTGATGCAGCAGGTAAAATCCACGTGATATGATTTTATTTGGGTTATCTCCTTTTCTTGTAGAAATTAATGACTTTTTACAGAGTAAAGTGTGGGTCAGAAGTTACTCTTATGCTACTGCCCACCATATTTTTTTGATTGTACTCTCAGTGTCCTTTTGAAAGTTCATGAAATGGAAGCAGGACAGCTTTCGTTTCTCCTGGGTGTATTCCCTACCCTGCATTAAAAATTCTAATACAGAACTGCTGCTCTGGTTATGGAAGAATAGCATTTCTGATATATTAAACAAAGACAGCAGACTTTCCAAGATTTTTTTTTTTTACATAATCTCCTGGCCTGCCAAGTGGCCCAGCACATGGTGTATACAGATGCACTAGAAGACAGACAACTTTCATACCATAAATTCCTTTGCTGCTCTTCTGCTGTGAATGACAACAACATTTTCCACTCATTTCGGTGGCAATGATTCCAGTCTTATCAAAGATTGCCAGACTTGTTACTCAGGCTTAACAGCAGTTTGCATTTTAGAATAACTTTTTCTGACCCTCTTTTCCTTTTTGCTTCTTCACTCTGTTGTCTCTCCCCCCGCCTTTTTTTTTTTTCTTTTTAAGAAGCAATTTGCTTTCTGCCATTTGCTTTCTCAGCAGGGCTGTTATCAGCACTAGTCACTAAGGGAGGACAGCTGGTAAGGGAGAGAAAAAGTCAGATCCTTAAGAACATAACCATGGATTTAAACATGTGAGCCTGCACTGTAAATTGTTTTGTTATGCAATTTGTATCAAACTCACTCCCTAAGTCAGGGGCATACCCTGCAGCATGTAAAGTTCATAGAAACAGTCAAATAAGACCAAGAAAGACAAACTTCTACAGATAAAGCAAACGAAGAGACCATTTGTTGCAGAGCAACATTTGTAATTCTGAGAACTGGCCCCGCATTCTGAAGCGGATGAAGTGGTTTGTAGAAAAAAGATGAGACTCACAGCTGGAGGAAACACAGGTGTCAAAGTCTGTTGTTACTGCTTTTGTTGTGGCTCAAAACAGGCAGGCATACTCGATATGCAAGAAAGACAAAAAGGAGATACTTGAACAAATTCACCCCAGGACTAAATGGGTGCAGCACCCAGGTGGGTTCTATTTTCCTCTTACTTCTGTTTTGCATGATGGAGTCTTTCCTGGTGAAGACAACCAAGATAGCGCAACGCAAGGTGAAGATCTGGACTGCTGGTGTCAACCTCTCTTCAGCAGCACTTTCAGAACTGGCTTTAGGAGGAATTGCACTTACACCAGCGCTGAATTTGGCTCACTCCAAGGAAACATTTTTAAAACTCTTCTGCTGGTTTAGCTGCCGGGGTACTATCTTGTTGGCTTCCTCTAACATATTCGGCAGCAAAGTTGCAAACTGAAGGCACCAGTCTAAAGGGGAGCTGGAGCTTACTGAAATCACTATCTAAAAATCAGCTTGTCCCACTTACAAACCATTTGACACCATTACTTGTTTTCCCCTTTGGCTCAAACCCATACTAATTAGCAGATCTCGGCGGCTGCCCCTGTTCTTTCCTATTAAAAAGCTCAGACATGACACTGGTTTTAAAGGAGAAAGTGGCAGGGAATCAGCCTCTGCACTGGCATTCCAATGGTTTAATTGAAGATGAACACTTTGTTCAACTCTTGCCCGCTTTCCCCAGGGTGGCCAGCATTGCTTCGGATGCCTGCTGACTTAAATGGCGACAGCTGCAGGACACAGACTCACGTATCACAAGCTGCGTGCAACAGGAGATAGCTGAAGGGCAGAACTTCAAAGCCACCGGTTGTAACCACCCGGACGGCACAGGGCTGCAGCCACTGCCAGCTGGTAGCTCCAAGCTCAAACGTGGGGACGTGGCCTCACAAGCAACTGGACGTTTGCCATATCGTGGAGGTGCCGTATATCCATCCCAGAGAAGGGTCGGAAGACAGAGGTGAGGAGAGCGCTGACTGCTTTTGTTGGGGCTTGTTTGGCTCCTCCAAAAACTGACAGCAGTATGTTGACGTGTGGGTTTTTCTCCTCTTTCAAGGAAAGGACTGCAATTAAGGTGAGGAAGAATCGAGCTGATTTTAGCTTGCTTCCTCCAGCACACCAGCTTCAAACAATGTTTTAAAACTCTTGTGGAATAAGAAAAATCACAGTTTAGATGCTATTTCTGGGTACTTGAAGAGTATCTTGCAATTCTTCCACCTTCACAGGAAATTATCCACGTCCTGATCAGCGCCAAAAGCCTCCAGGCAGTATTGGCTGGGAAAGACACAGTGGCCTCCAACACTAATTTGGATGCATAATTTATTTTCAGGCTCATGCAGGAGAATCTAGTCTAGAAGACAATTCAGTGAATTCAAGTGAGAATGGTCTTTTCACCAAGGGATGTGTGAGCATAAAGGCCTTACGCCTTATTTCTCCTGCCAGTATCTGACACGGCGTTGGCTGAGCTGCTCAGTGTCACTGCAGTCTGGGCTCAATGGGTCAATTTTAGACATGCCAAAACTTTGAGCCATGCACTAACTACTTCAGAAAGCAATAGAGCCAGTGCCACCAATTCACCATTCCAACAAAGCTCTGCCAAGTTCTGCCAAATGCAGGAGTGGAGGAAAAGAGGAAAAGAGTAAGCAAACTTTGTGCCCTTTTCTCACTCCTTTCACATTAGAACAGCCTCACTACCTTAAAATAGATACAAAGAGGGACACTGGCAACTGGAAAGAAATAGTGCAAGGCACCATAGATTATTGGTTATATAGTGGCAGAGGTGCAAGGGCACACTGGACTGGCTGACCATGCTCAGAAAATGCTTTCATGGGGCTTGTCAGATCACTTTCCATGTTTCAGTTGTTGCACATGAGATTTAGATCTCCTAACCTACATGCATTTTATGTTTTTACAAGTTGGCACCAAGCTTCCCTCTTGCTCTGTGACCTCTCATACCAACTTCACCAGGCAAAAAGGGCCTCAGGAAACGAGGTGATAATGCTCCGCAGCTAGAAATAGTAGGGCCCTACCTCAAAGGAGCTGGGCTGGAGGGCGTACATTCCCAGGCTCCAGCCTCATGCTCAAGTCCTTCCACCCCAAGACCAAACCCACAAAGACAAATGTTGAGCAGCCTTCATCCCCACTGCTGGAGCACAAAGGGATTACAGCAGGATGTAGAACTAACATCATGAACACATTTTAACTGGAGAGCCACAATCCTATGTTCTTATTTCCTTCCCAAGTTCTGTTTCTGGGCACACATCATTAACAATCATCCAGTGGTCCAAATTAAAAGCAAAGGAAAGGTATAACCACCAGAACTGTTGGACAATCTTCTTAATTTACTAACCCCCTTTTTTTCTTCTCCTGCTGAAAACAACAGTCTAATTCACTCAACCACATTGACTCTGTAGCGTTGTGGTCCAGATGGAGGAGATTCTCAGGAGTCTTCCACAGATCCTTCACCTTGCTAAATATTTAGGCCAAATTTCTTCAGGAAAGCACACAGTTTTATATCAGAGATACCATATAACAATGGATCTGCTCTGGTGCCACGCTTTTCTGTGATCTAAATAGGGATGCTCTGGATATGCACCCCTATATTGGAAGTTCTGTCAGACTATACTTCAACCACTTCTCGTCCATGCAACATACCGGGCAACTCTGTTTACTTATGATGTTTAACCTCAGTAAAATACTCTTCAGCAGGTATAGCTGTCATAACTCATTAATGGACGGTTTATAGCAGATCTGTCGATAGCAAATTAAATCCTTTCACTATTTCTGTCCAGTTAGGAAGACTTCTTTATACAGGTAGTAAAGAACTATGACTGAAGCACAGGCACGAAGAGTCCTCATTACAAAATCAGCATAAGTGATTTGGGTGAATGACACGTTACTAGTGGAGCTTGAATAACACAGGTCTGCTGCACAGTACAAGGCACATTGGAATAAGTTTATCTCTTGCAGGGTGAAATTTTGCCTCCAGTTACATCCATGCAAGGCTCTTAATTTAGACAGCAGCTGGCCCACTAGCCTCGTGTTAACTGTTCAGGAGCCTGTAGTGTGAAAAACCTCATAACGCACTGAGAACACCACACACCTCTAGCCACAGAAGAGCACTACACTGCAATAGGAGGGACAGAGAAGCCAGGAAATGATTTCTATGATAAGGCAAGATATCAGGGAAGAAAACATCCCTGTGCTGCTGCCTTTTTGTCTTTCCAAAGGAATTTCCAACTGTCAGCTGTCTGCCAAATTCCACGAGGCTAGAAGCAAGCTGGTAACTATACCACTACTACTACAACACTTGAGGGAAGACCTTGCTTAAAACCTTACTATGATAAAGAAAATCAATTTACCAGTATTGATCACCAGTACACTAGCAGGTTCTGATTCTCAGTATGAGCAGAAGAAATCTGAAGGCATACCAGAAATTTTAGAGTCCTTACTTCTAGAACACTGACAATGCAATGAGGAATAGTAAAAGAATGACTGCTGTACTTGCAAATGTTTTTGTCTTTTAAATATCCCTTTCGTTCAATGGATGAGGTAGTCACAGAATCCTTTTAGCCCCATGAATGCAGGACTATGACAGCGGAAAATTTTTTTTTTTAAATTGAGCGTTAGAGACCCAAATGTCAGAGAGCAAATTATGAGAAAAACGTATCTTTCAACCTTGATTTTAAGGCAATTTATGATTGGGAGCAATTGGAGCTGGTCATACTGCAAGCTGCAGTAAGTACGTACCATTCTGTATTCTGTCCTCAGGCAGCTGTATCAGTAGGGAGGCATGGTACAGCTTTTTATTTACTCTAACCTGCTTTGTTGTTTTCTGTAGCACAGAGATCATTAAGGAAGAAGTTTTTCAGATACAGAAAAACATAACCCAAATTTTTAATGGCCTATCTCAGTTACCCGCTGCATACACAGCTAATTATTTTTCACTTGCACATTTCCTGGGCCTTTCTTCATTCTGGCCAGTGAAGAAAACTTAAGAGCTACCAATAAAAGGTGACCACTCCTCTAAATATTCTGGCACATGGGGAGATGATGTAGTATGCATCCAACCTTCTTCTGCTCTTAACCTTTGGAAGTTCTGAACACAATGGAACAGAGGTGGCATCTCCCCTAAAATGAGACTTTCCCGTTTGGATTTGGATTTCAAACCAAGGCAGGAAGAGCAGAAGCAACTACTCCTGGGATTTCCAAGCTGCACCTGGCCATGCCTCCTTCGGCATTCATTCCATACACACAAATGAAGAGGACAGAACGTGAGACAGAGGAGGCAGAGGGGAATTTTGCAAGCGTTTGGGGGAATAAATGTAAGTCAGACGCATTATAACTCTGTCACTAATGCATTACACTTGAAAGGGCCTGGGTATATCTATCACTTAGCAAGTTACAGTCTCCCTTTTAGGGGAGTTTCTGAATATAAAACCCTTACCTGATTTGATGGACCAGTGCTTTCAAGCTAGTCAGCACCTGCTCTCAAACTTGATATACTCTCAAACTGTTTTAAGTGAAGCCAAAGCATCAAGACTTAATTAGCAGTGAAATACTTCTTATACTGATCGGTTTGCTCCAGATCTCCTGAGGGACATAGATTTGTCTCTATCTGGAATCCCCACCCTACCCTCAGCTGCTCGTTAGGAGGTTTGTGTTTTGTCATTTGGCAGACGCTTACCTGCCGCGCGCGCGGCGATGGAAGAATGCTTTTGGCAGCGGAGGCTGCACGGCTCTGGGAGCAGGGGAGGCAAGTTGTAGCAGCTTCGTCTCTTAGGAGCGCTCCAGCTCTGCCAAACCAAACAAGGTGACATGCTTTTCAGTAGATAGACTCATTAGTTATTTGTTGGTCCCATGAGAGGGTTGTTTTTTTTTTTTTTTCTTTTTATTTCCTGCAGGGATAACAGTCATTCAGGTGTAACACTTCAATTAAAAGGCTTTCCTTCTCTGGCAGCCGCGGCAGTGAGAGTCACACCTCTGCTTAGGAAAAGAGCTTTGCTTCCAGCAGAAGCACAGAGGTGAAGGTGTAGCCATTACGAGTGGGATTTTCAGAGGTGGTATCAGCTGCCCAGGTCAGTCTCTCACAAGGCCTGAGCAAATGCTTTAGCATCTCAGGCAATACAAACGTGCAACGTATTGCGATAAAGGAATGACACCGGCAAGCGTGCAGGCCAGAAGGGTCTTAACACCTCTGCTGAACGGAGTCTGTTACTGACAGAAAGAACAAAACAAACTCCATCACACAGCCTAGAACAGCTGGACCCTGATGTCTTGCTCACTTGTTGTGGCAATGACTGCTGGGGTTTTCTTGGTTACTTAGATAACACAATGCTAACCTTGTCATTTTCTTAATTTTTGCAAATCTCTAAACACATCTGTCTAAATATCCATGACCTAGAGGGGAAAAATAGTATATTTAAAATACAAAATGGGTGCCAAATCTAACTCATCAGTCTCTGCTGGGATTCCTGAGACTCTTGGGAGGTGGGACCTCAAGCAGTTTATTTTGGCATCATTCTCATCTAGGGAATCTTTTGATGGCAGTGACTCTGGAAGGGACCTATGCTTTGAGAAGAAAGCAGGGTAAGCATTAATGTGAGAGCAGAAGAAAGTCTTATAGCACAAAAGCAGGGAAAAAGTGATAAAATTAATCTGACTTTCAGTGTTTTTCATTTAAGGAGAGTAAAAAGCCAAGAAAAGGAATAAAACACAGTTTAAAGTTGTGAGAAAGTCCTTCTCATCTAGGTAATCCTTCTGAGTACACAGGATTGCCCTTACCACAATTTAGGTGCTTTGCCCCTCCTTCCCTTCAGCCTCCAAATGGAAATAAACTGTCCCAATCTTTCAGATGTTCTTATTTGATTCAAAATGTTTCCATTGCTAATATCACTGCCTGTTGTAGCTCTGCCCCAAGATTCAGCCTCTGAAACATAAAACAAGGGAAATAAAGAAAAAAGTGCTCCTGTGATTGGAAAGCTCATTTACCTTTTGTGTTCTATATTCATTTTACAGTCCCAATGTTTTTTAGTATATTGTCTGATCTGACAAGAGGACCTAAGGTCTTACTAAAGTTCAGATTTCCTTTCTCAAGCATACAACCAACTAAGTAATCAAGGTACCTATCAGTTATTATATTTTTCAAGTTGTAGTTGTGACTAGGACGTCAAGAAAAGAACCAGGCAAACAGTTTTCTGGCTAACTGTGATTTCTTATTTTTCCACAGCTATTTTAAACATTGGGCCAATAGTTTTATCTTTGTCTGGGGGGGGGTATTAAAAAAAAAAAAAAGAAAGAGAGAGAGAGAGAGAGAAAGAAAAGAAAGTTATTGCTAGATTTATCAGTCTTCCCGAGTAGCTGGAGAGCTGACACTCAGGCACTAGGCTGGGCTGTGGCAGAGCTGGGTCCCATCTCTGCCTTTGCCTAGACGGTGTATGAGCCAGTATCTGCCAGGTATTAACCTACCTGCCAGGCTGTCTGCCTGGGGCCAGGCTGTCTCAGTCTCTCCGGCTCAACTGGTTATATTTTACACAGAATAAATCACTCATTACGGCTCAGCGCGCAAAGTAACTTCATCGCTAAACATTTAGAGGAGTCACGGGGGAAGCAGAAAAGGATTGCAGTCCCTGCTCCAGGAGACGTTTACACTCTTAAATTAAGTAGTCAGTATAATGCAGCCTGGAGCACAGATCTCATTTCTCCTAGGTGAGTGCACTAAGCCACAAAATTATTCTCTCCATGGTCTCCAAAATATTTCAAGTATTTTCCCAATAAAAGTAGAACAAGAGGAGTTAAGAACCTCTCTCTCCTCCACCCAAATAAAAGCCTTAATATCCAAGTGATACCGATTCAAATGTCCTCAAGGTGAGGAAGGAATGTAATCCTGGCCTCCCACATACAGAATAAGTGCTCTAATCACCAAGTTCCTGGATGAAAAGGATTGCATCTACTTTGTCATTTCCTCTCCTTAAAAGTGCCATAAACCAAAACATTACATTTGACACTGAGTATTTTTTTTCTGAAAGAGAAAAATCTATTCACATCCCAGTGGAAAAAAAAAAAAAATTTTACTCAGCTGAAGCCAAACTTCTGTCCCACCAGCCAGCTAAACTGAGCTGAATTTCTTCTCTAGTTTTGCCTATATAGTTGCCAACCCAACCTGTAATATCAATGATTCACACAGGTTTAGCCCAAATCTTTGTTAATCCATGAGATGATTTAACTAAAATCTTCTGTAAACAACCTGTTCGAAAAGCCAACACTTTTCTGTGTGGAATATTCCAGCCCTCCTTTCTTAGGGACTTCTGTTTGAACATGGGAATTGAAAAATAGCAGTTCTTGACTGAATCTTGTCTTGTGCAGTCTCAGCTTGTAAGGAATTTTGTTTAATTAAATTTGCTACAAATATATATAAATATGTATATACACGTGCGTGCATGCAGTTTGCTTTAAAAGAGAGAGATCAGCTAGGAGACCACCTGTTTTCCCTGCTTCCCACTGCTGGAATCGGGTTCTCACTATTGTACAGTCCTCAGATGGATTGCTTGCACGTGGTTCACCAGGGAACTGGGTTAAACCCCTGTCCCACCAGCCAGCTGTACTGTGTCAAGGATTTCAACTGTCACGTTGACAAAAATGGAACTTTCTTTTTTAGAGAGATATGGGTTACCTCTTCACATTTTGTCTTATTTTTAGCATCTTCATCATGGCCTCTCATCTGCTCCTGCTGTTCAGAAACCCTACTAAGGATCTGTCTCAATTATTGTCTGCTGCTGACCAATCCAACAAGACACTGAAATCCTCAGCCCCCACTTCTAGATTCACCCACTGGAATGGCATCTCCGAAAGATCATTGTTTATTCATAACCAGGCCAAAGGCTCTTGACGTAGGTATTGACAATGTCCATCTCATGACAAATTTTGGACTTGGATACCGAAAGTTGCTCATTCTCAGTTATTAATCCAGGCAGGAATAATCAGTACAGGGGACAAACAGTACTGTACCAGGACAAACACATGGGAAAATTTGCCTTTTTATGGTCTGTTTTATAGTCCTCCAGCTCTTCTAGGAGTAGAAAGAATCTGGAAAGTCTTGAAAAATCAGTGTCCTTTCCCAAAAACAAAGGAGAGTTTCTGAAAGACAACTGCTGTTTTTCTTGCTGTCCTTGGGTAGCCAAAACTAAGAGGAGTTTCTCAGCACTTAAACAAAACAATTGGCCATAGCTTACAACTATTATAACCAACAAACTTGAGCTTGCTGAAAATGGAGCTTTGATTCAAAACTCTTTTGTATTTTAAATGATGAAAAGAGGAGAAAAATGAAAAAGTTTCCTGTCCTGCCAGGAAGGTCGCAGCTCCAGGCGGGGACCTGACTCTTCCAGGGGCAGACTGGTGAGAAGCTGGGATGCCAGACTGGCAAGAGCACCGGCAACTCTTCCTCCCCATCTTTCAACGAACTCGATGGGTTCCTGAAAAACTGTTTGATTTCACCCAGCCAGCCCCTCCTCACAGCAAAGCGTTAAGATCGAACATTTGGGCTGAATTCTTGACCCCCCCTTGCTTTCCAAGTGCCCAGTTTCATGTTCCTTCCATACCCTAGCTGCTCATGGGCCATACGGCACCTTACCTGGGGCTGGTAGCTGCAATTCTGCCTGTTACCAGTCACTTTCAATACCACAGAACAGTACAGATGGGGTTCAAGAGGATGTGAGGTAGTGTATCCACAGCGTATTTTGGTAGCAGAAAAAACTAGAAATGTTCTCACATACCTAGTCAAATGAAATACATCTTTCCTGGAAGGAATTATCTTTTATTTATCTAGAGACCTCAGTCAATATCTGGTTCAGGCTGTCTGACCACGCTGGGTACATGTGTGTGTGCGTGCAGATGCAGACTTCTCTGTGTGTAAACAGAGCTGCAGCCTCTGCCCTGAAGAGCCTCCATTCTTTTAAAGTCTTTAACATCCTTCATCGCACCTATCGCGTAACCCTCCCTCTTAGCATCCTGCTGACCTCTGCAAACTCGGGAGAACAAACCTGCTTCTTTACACCTGCTTGCTGTGATGACCTGTCCCTTTAGGACTGCTGTATCAGGCACAGATGACGTCGGCATGCTACGGACCTCAGCAGACACTTGTGAGCTCATGGTGCTACCAGAGAGACCTTTGAAACCTGCAGACAGGTCTGCCGAGCCACTTTTCTCCAACCATAGCTCCCCGCGGCCTATGGTTATTCACCATTTAGGCCCATTCAGAAGCAGAACTAAAACACAGAGGCAGTAAACCCCACCGCAATCCTCTCCATATACAACACACTTTATTATAACAGAATAAGGGGTTCAGCTCTGCTGGACCAAATCAAGTTGGCCAGTGTTAAGTATCACATTTTAGATTCAAATCCCTGCTAAACCCTCTGCTTACACTCGTGGTTAACATTATTTTTATATCTGTCTTCAGAAATGAAAGACAGCAGCAGCTCACACGTAGCAGCAACAGCATCAGCAGCTTTTAAAGGCCAGCTCCGTAGATTAAAGGGTGATACGCTGAGCACCGAAATCCCACCACCCCAGTGTCTACTGATTAGGTTGGGAGAAAAGCTGAGTGACAAACATGTTTCCAATCTGCCTAGCCCATGCAGCGAAATGGAGCAATCTGGCCTGAAAAGGGATTTAGACTTTTGTTGTGCACAAGGGGAGAAAAAGCTGATTTAAATCCATCAACAATGCTCTCCCTCTTGGTGATCTCGGAGATAAGGAACAGAGTCTGGACACAGTTCATATCCTACCTCTCACCAGGCCCCACACTTCCACTCAAAGACAAAAGCTGGCAGATGAGGGCAAACGATGCTGCCTTGCTATTGAGCCGCCTGCTCACATAAAAACATGTCGTACAATGCGTGGAGCCTGCCTGGGGCATTTGATCTAGCAATTTTTTAAAGGGAGAGCGAATCCCCAGCCCACAGGAAGAGAAATATATGGCCTTTTAGTTCATCAAGACCATTGCTATTAATTAATACATGTATAGCACTACATGTGTAAAAAGGATCTTTACAGACAGAAAGGTCTTGCTCCAACCTGTTTACAGCCTAAACCAGACAGGCATTTACACCAGAGAACAACAGCCTACAGCTGGTACAAGTGGGGAAGGCAAAGAAGAGACATGGGGGAAAAAAACCAAACCAAAACAAAAACAACAAAAAAACCACCCCAAAAACACCAAAGGAAAAGGAAATAAGGTTTCTAAGAGAGAGCTATTAGATCCCCTTACAAGGAAAGCAGATCACATGGTTTCCTTTATCCTGGTTATTTAATATATGCCATCCCCGCGCATTTCACTGTGACTGCCATAAGGAGTGAACCATTACATTCTCTCTTTATCTCTTGTCATAGGGACTGAGAATGAGGTGATAACCCATTTTGCTAAAACCTCTCTCAGACCCTTGGAAAAAAAAAAAAAAAAAAGATTGTGCTTTGTTTTATCTGAAAGAGATGAAAAGGTTAGAAAAAATACAATTCTGGTTGCCTACAAGCAAATCTGCTCTTTGCTCATCTTTAATTGTACTCATTTTAAAAAATAAAAGTAAAATGAAATAGCCATGCAGGGATGCACATGGGGAAAGTCAATCCATGCAAAAAGCAGAGGCTTGTTTTCTTGTGGCAGAAACGCAGATGGTGCCCTACGACAGTTGTGAAGAACACCAACAAAATGGTTGCTGGAAAACAGCAGCAGCAAGAGCAGCAGCCATCACCTCCGTCACTCTGCAGATGCCCCTCGCGACAGGCGTTAGTGCAGAGCTTTCTCCTTCACGATGATTAAAACAGACTTCAGCAAGCCCTCATTGCTACCATCTTTGGAAAGCAGTATTCAGATGCAGATTGCCTTAAATCCCATCAACCCATTCAGGCGTTTGTACGCAAGTGTGTCTGCCTCTGCGTGTGTGTGTGTATGCGTGCGTGTGTTTAGATGCATTTATACACATACACAATTCTCACTATGCGCACACCTTCTCTCCACCCTCTCGTTCAGAGAGAACGAGCTAAAATTGTCAAAGATGAGAATGTGTATTTTCCAGGCTACTTTGTCAGATGTTCGTATGTGCATCTTATAAATATTTCATACCAAATATTTAACATTATTCCTTCCCCAATCGGATCAGCTTTGAAATGCTCCTCAAAGTGAATTCTCCCCTAACAATGGCTTGACGCAAAAGCCTTTTTTCTCTCTTAAGAAGAGGAGGCTGCACATGGTCTGCTACCATAGCAGCATGAATAGTTCTTATTTAATGGAAAATAAAAGATACTTTACATTAATTCAGTGGGGGATGGAAAGCTAGGCACATGCGTACCTTGTGCTTCAAACATGGAGGAGCATCATACCTTGACCTCCCCTCTCCTGGTCCCATGATTATTACCCAGCTTGCATTAGAACCGTAATGGGAAGTGACAAGTTTATGTAAATGATCCACACAAGGATTTTGCTCTTGTAAAACAGAGCAGTTACTCTGGGCTTTCTAATTATTTCATGCCTTGTGGTTCTGTGATGGAGAAGAGATGACTATTACTTGAAAAGTATATTGTGATTGACAAGCCACTGTCCCCCTGGAACTCATTAAGGCCTGCGCTTTGCAAGAGGGGGTAGAAAACCCTACCAGGCACAGCACACGCGCGCACACACACACACATCCTCACCCCAGTGCTGGTTCTTCTTTCAGATCATTTGTTGGGATTTTTGCGCCAGTAGAGAAAAGCATAATCTGCGTGTATCTCAAACAAGTACCACCTCCCAGCTACAAATTGACCAATTATCCTCTGCTTTCCCATTTTTATTTTAAAATCTGCAAGATTAGCAGCAACACACCTGTCAAGCATGCAGCGGTCTTTGGATTTTAGTGCACTGGATGGAGAAGTGTGTTGTTTCACAGTACACTGTTCAACGGAACAGGGAGCAGAGAGGGGCTGGCTCAGGGGACGAGGGCCACCGTAAAAGCTGCCACCGGTGCATTGCTCCTGCTACGCGATTTGTGCCGAATGCCTTCCAGTATGTCCGGAGGGCCATTCTGCTGCCACTGCATGACCTGTTTTCCTTCCTTTCTTCACTGATTTTTCTGGCCTTCAAACTTGCAAACAAAATGACAATTTGTTTGGCGAACGTCGAGCCCCTGTCTTTTGAAATGTGCACCGCACTCCAACCATGGAGAGGGGAAAAATCCTATTCAGGCAGCTGCATTAATGTTTCTCATTGTAGAATTGGTTTTGAATTCTGCTGCTGGTTTGGGATGTAACACAGTTTAGCATAAAATCAATTAATTGTGAACTCCATTGTGGTTGGATCTTATGGGCATGCAGCATTTCTTTTAGTTACTTTTTTTTTGTGATTGAAGTAAATCCTCTGACGATACCTAAAGGCACACGGCCCACTTCAATTCTTCCATTAGAAAACATTGGCACTTTAGTTACTGCAAGCTGTCTCAATCTTTGCAAACAATTAAAAAACCAAAAATACTAATCAACATTTTGTTTTTTCAGTTTCAGTTTGACCAGGAATTGGGTACTTAATTCACAACCTTTCTATCAACCCACTTGACTATGTCTGCAAGAATTCAACAGGGGAAATTTAGGATTTTACTATTACCTTCCGTAATAGCATTGCATTGAAATAACAGAAACTCATCATCTCTAACACTTTAGTTGTGTCTAATTTATCAGTAGATTTCCCCCCAAAGCATCTGGGTCATGGATATTCAATAAACAAACCAAATCCTCAAGATCCAACTCAATAAAGCTTAGGCCAAAAGCTGTATATCATTGATAACCAATCAGCATGAAGACAGAAATACAAGAAGGGAGAAGAGTAATAAAAACAGCAAAAAAAGGGAAGAAGACATAGGAGCGTCTCTGCGTCAGCTACATTTTGGAGCAGTGAAAAGTGAATACACCAGGGACTAAGGAGGATTTTCAAGCACACTGAGCATCAGCTTAATTTGTGTCTGTTGAGGTGGCTCCTACATTATGAGTCTCAAACACAGACATAGGTTAGTGCAAGGATTATCAAGCTCTGCCTTTTGAGTATGTGCAGTTTGCAAGAAGCTCAAGCACACTCTCAGGCTGAGGATGAATCATATGGCCAGGAACAAAGCTCAGCAATCATGTAACTCCTGTGCCAGGCCAAAATTGTGGCTGCAGAAGGAAGTGAGTTAGCAGGGAGGGCAGAGGTCAGGATTGCTAAGTTTCTCTGGCATGTGGTTTTATGCCCTCCGTTCCTGCTTTTGTAGTGAGAGGCCACAATCATATCCTGCTGGTGAGCTGCACCCACTGCTTCCCCTTCCTTGGCTCTCCAAGATACAAGCCTGATGGCTCTCAGCCACTTGAGAAATTTGGCAAGTGGCTCACGGGGAGAGGAAAGTTGCTTACGCTTGTTCAGCGTGCTCACCTGGTGTGTATCTCCGTTGAGTCAGACTTCTTGAGGGTGACAGAAGGAACCTCATTTGACAGCTCATCTGATCTGGAGGCCAGCAGCTAGAAAATACATAGTTTTACATGTAGGCTGAGCAAGTACAAACTGAGTGACTCATTTTATGTAAAGCAAAACTGTCCACTAATCATTCAGCACCAGCACAGTACTTTTCTACTGAGCAAATTCTATCTTATCTCTGCTCAACCCGTTCAAGTTAACACACCAGCAATAGCTCACTCTCTCCTTGAGTGTCCTTCAGAAGCAGCAGTGGACAGCTACTGGTTTTTTACTGGAACATTTGTATAGCAGCTGAGAATCTATTGCTTACGCATCTTCAATAGCAGAAAATACACAGGCTGCAGGTAAGCCTTCTGCTATGATTTCCATCCACAATTGGATTATAGGGTGGTTCTTAAATACCTATTCTGAGACAAAAACCTGAAAACAGAGGACTCCTTGAAACTGAATGTTTTGGGAGTTGGGACCCTGCTGGCTCCAGAGGATAAGCAGATACTTTTTCAGTTTTATCAAGAAACTTTTGTCACTGCTGTAACCACTAGCCTCTGACCACAGAGATGCAGAAACAGTGATAAGTACTTACAACAAAAAATATTTAAATAGACAAGAACATTGTATTCACTTCTACAGAGACTGTAAAAAACTTAATGGATAGACAAAGAGCTTAACAACAATTTGAAGAAAGCAAGCTCAACTAAATTCACCAAGCGACTTAGAAGAACAGGTCATTTACACTGGAAGGGCACTGAAAGGGACTGGCCAAATTCTATCAATTATGGTCATACACAGTATGCCTTTATTTTAACAGCCCAATTGACCTAATGAGGTTTCATTATCATTTGGAAGAGTACAAGTTGTGATCGCACAAAGACTGAGCTCTAGGAACTCTTGATCATGGACACATAGCATCAGCCACAGTTACTAACTCTGTGGAAAACAGAACAGAGAAGAAACTAACAGTTTATTAAGAAAACATCTTGAAGAATTTGGTCATAAAGAGAGATTCAAAGAGGCTGAAGTATTTGCTTCAGTGCTGGTAGTAATTGGGTCTATTATGTTACACAGGAGAACTGCTGTCAGTGAAAGGCATGACATAAGTGCCTACAGCTTTACCGAGTCTACACGATTATCTATGGAAAAAGTTAAGATGGCTCAGTTCATATAAGTACACTAGTTCAAGTATTTATGTAAACTGCCTTTAAAATCAGCTCAGTTAAAATTCAAGCTAGCATACTTCCGACATGTTTACCTAGTCTCAGAGGAAGTGTCTGACCTTGTCTTGGTTTTGGCTGGGTAGAGTTAATTTTCTTCCCAGTAGCTGGTACAGTGCTGTGCTTTGGATTTAGGATGAGAATAATGTTGATAACACGTTGATGTTTTGGTTGTTGCTAAGCAGTGTTTGCACTAAATCAAGGACTTTTCAGCTTCTCACACTGCCCTGCCAGTGAGGAGGCCAGGGGTGCACAAGAAGCTGGGAAGGGACATGGTCAGGACAGCCGACCCAAACTGGCCAAAGGGATATTCCATACCATACAACATCATGCTCAGAATATAACTTGGGGGGAATCTGGCAGGGGGTTTGGACTGTGGCTCAGGAACTAGCTGGGCATCAGTGGGTGGTGAGCCATTGTGCTGTGCATCACTTGCTTTGTGTATTTTATGATTATTCTCTTCCTTTTCTGTCATATTAAACTGTCTTATCTCAACCCATAAGTTTGGGTTGTTGGGGGTTTTTTGTTGGTGGTGGTTGTTTTTTNTGGTTGGTTTTTTTTTTATTCTCTCCCTCACCCACTGAGGGGGAAAAGTGAGCAAATGGCTGTGTGGTTGTTTTAGCTGCCAGACGGGTTAAACCACGACAGGCCTTTACATTGTTTTATGTGGATAATGCAAACTGCTGTTGATGACATATTTTAAGTTAAAATCTGCTTATTTTGGAATCACATAATGACAAGGGTTGGAAGACAGTTCTGGAGATCATCCAGTCCACCTCCACTGCTACAACAGGATCACCTATAGCAGGTCACACAGGATTGCATCCAGGTGGGTTTTGAATATCTCCAGAGAAGGAGTCTCTACCACCTCTCTGGGCAGCCTTTTCCAGTATCTCAAAGTAAAGAAGTTTTTCCTCGTATTCAGATGGAACTTCCTGTGTTCCAGTTCATGCTTATTGCCCCTTGTTCTGTTGCTGGGCACCACTGAAGTCTGGCCCTATCACATTGACACCCACCCTTTAGATATTTTTAAGTATTGATGAGATCCCCTCTCACTCTTCGCTTCTCCAGTCTAAACAGACCCAAGCTCTCTCAGCCTTTCATCATAGGAGAGATGCTCCAGTGCCCTAATCATCCTTGTAGCTCTCCGCTGGACTCTCTCCAGTAGTTCCCTGTCTTTCTTGAACTGGGGAGCCCAGAACTGGACACAGTACTCCAGATGTGGCCTCACCAGGGCAGAGTAGAGAGGGAGGATAACCTCCCTCAACCTGCTGGCCACACTCTTCTTAATGCAGCCCAGGATATCATTGGCCTTCTTGGCCACGAGGGCACATTGCTGGCTCATGAAGAGCTTGTTGTTGACCAGGACTCCCAGGTCCTTCTCCACAGTGCTGCTTCCCAGCAGGTCAGCTCCTGACCTGTACTGGTGCTTGGGGTTATTCCGCCCTAGGTGCAGGACCCTACACTTGCCTTTGTTTGAATTTCATTAGGTTCCTCTCCTCCCAACTCTCCAGCCAATCCAAGTCTTGCTGAATAGCAGCGCAGCCTTCTGGTGTGTTGGCCACTCCTCCCAGTTTTGTATCCTCAGAAAAACGTGCTGAGGGTACACTCTGTCCCCTTGTCCAGGTCATTGATGAATACGTTGAACAAGACCGGACCCAGTACTACCCCTGTGGCACACCACTAGCTACAGGCCTCCAACTAAACTCTGCACCACTCACCGCAACACTGGCCATTCATCCAGTTCTCAATCCACCTTGCTGTCCACTCATTAACTCACACTTCTGAAGCTTGCCTATGAGGATGTTAATGGGAAACAGTGTCAAAAGCTTTGCTGAAGTTGAGGTAGACAACATTCACTGCTCTCAGTAATATTGTAGAAGTCACATATTAAATCTTCAGACTTGTTAAGCTCAAAACCCTGCTTTTTACTAGAAAAAAGTGCACTATTTTACTAAGTGCATTTGTATATGCATATGCATAAATGCATGTATAGATTTATATAACTATTTTTATATATTAAACTATATGTATATAACTATATAGTATACAGGTGTTTAAGGTCTTTAGACCTGGCTACTTCAAGTTATGCAAGTCTGATGATCTTCCACAGGTTGTGGAGCTTGGGGGGTTGACTTCCTTTTTTTCATATTTAAGCAAACTGAAGGACTCATCACACAGGGAAAACCTCATTCTCTCTATTCCATAAATCTGGAATAGATTCCTCCCCAAGGAATCCCCAAGCTATTCTTACTTGCATTTTTTCTCATGTACTTTTTCGGGTTTCTGAATTCGAGAAAATGTGCAAAAACATGTGAAAGGAGCAGAGCAAAATTTCATTTCAACTCTGGAGGGCTGCCCCCTCCAAAAACCACAAAGAACATGGCAGGGCTGCAAGGCTGAGGTGGTCAAAGCCTCTGCCTCTTGGAGGGAAAAACTAAACTACTTCAGAGAGCTCAAACCATCCACACAGCACCACCAGAGGACACAGCCAGAGGAAGAGTCTTAAACTTGAACTATCCATTTGGTTTAAATATGTTATTAACAACAGAAGCCACAGCTAAATGCATCAATAATCTAAACCCTACCTAGACATAACAAGACAAATGCTGTCAGCTTCATTTGCTGAAGCTTAGACAAGTTCGCTGTGAAATACAACTGCATCCTGAAGGTCTCAGTAAAGAACATTCACAAAGTACCAGTCTTAAGCACTTGGGAGCACATCATCTGTCCCATTTCATCACAGAATGAAAATCACGCAAAGTTTCAAACCTGGCTGCAACTAAATCATTTACATCTAAAATCTATATCTGGCCTTTCTGTACACTTCTCTGTTCTTTACCTTGCCCCCATCCTGCTGTGAAATGTGCAATAATTGCACAGCAGATGACTTTTGTTTTCTAAGAACATGACATGGCCATTATTAATGTGGCCTGGTAATAGTCTGTTTTCCTTTTCATCTTTATCAGACATCTATATCTCTCTCAGAGGTCTTGTTTACATAAAACAGTGCACTTGGATGCATGGCGCTTAATGAGTTTCTGTATAACCAGAACAGAGAGAGTAAAGTACACTACTCTTTCTAATTACAAATCATTTGGCTGTGCTAAGAGAAAGAGAACTTCAGCAAATGGTGCCAGAAAGCTTCTTTCCAATTTTTTTTATTGCTATAAAGAACAGCTATAAATTATGAGTTAGGACAATGTTGCTTTGGCTCCAAGCAGAAGCAGTAGGAAGAGAAAAACCCCCGGCTGTGCTCGTATTTCATGCTCCAGGATCAGTGAGTGGTTCCTTCCTACAACTACAAGTCTCTGCCGAGGATGGTGCAATGAAGTTGGTCAAACTGGTCTCAGTGGGTCTGGCTACACTGGGGATCCTGAGAGCACTTCCCAGCTTCAGAGTCACATTTTCCCCTGGATGCTGATGAGCCTCGGGTGCACACTGTCCATCCAACACCTCCTGCTTTCTATCAAAAGAAAACCCAGGTGAGGGGGCAGCGATGGAGTTGTGGTGTGCCAGTGCTCCAGCCTGCAGCCCACCACAGAGCTCACCAGCCTCGCAGAGGGACCGGAGCAATCCATGATATTTTGATGGCCCTTGGCATTTACTGCACACTCAAAAATCTGAGGGTTTGGTATGAGAGTGAGACATGCTCACTCCATCACCCACACACCTACTAGCATAGGGAGAGATGCAGCATGGCTAACCGGCTCTACCCCCTTAGCAAACAACACAGTTCCCAGAAAAACCTGCATCAGAGAACATGATTTAGCCCCTTTCTCTAAATTTTGCCGATCTAGTTGTAAATGACTGTTCTTCCCATAAGTAAGGCAAACAGTCACAACGTCTGTGACTGCTGATCCCGCGTAGTACAACCACGGGCTGTCTTGTGCAAGCTCCCATGAAGCTCCAGCACAAAAGCATACCAGAGTTTGGAGGGGCAGAAACAAGGTCCCATAGCACCGCACCCTTCAAGACTACTCTGGGCCATCTCACCGGTACACAAAGCATCACATTTCTCCTGAGAGCTGCAGGAAGCAGCAAAAAAACCAGAGGGCATGAAGCTGCTTCGAGGCTCCCTTGTCTCCCTCCACTCTCCTTCCCCTTCCCCTACCCTGGGCTGCACCCCCCAGGAGAGCCAGCCTGGCTCTTTGGGATCTCGGATGGAGTCCAGCACTACTAGGGTGGCCACAGGCGCACTTTTTTTGTATATTTTGCAATACAGTGAAATGAATGTGTCAGATTAGCCAAAATTGGCACCCTCAGCCCAGAAGCTCAAATTGGATTTAACAGTGAATAAGAATAGCGACATCATCCAGTAAATAATGGAAAGCCAACTTGCCTGAACCAGAAAATTATTTCAGAGTATTATGCTGATACTTACTTTGGGGTAACAGAAAACTCCCGTTGCAAGTCAGCAATAAACTTTGCTTTTGTCATCAAAATAAAATAGGAACATTCTCACATTTTGAATTTTTACATGACTGTTAGGTGAGATATTCCTTCCTCCAGCAGGATTTCCTATTAAAATCAAAGTCTTGGCTAGATATGAGAACAAGATAGATGAACTATCCTGACTTCCCATTTAACCTGTGGAGCATTATGCCCTCGTTAGGGCGTCAGACTGTTGGGAATATCATAGGCCAGGCTGCGTGTAAGCACTCTGGAGTAAGACACGTATTATAAGACGTCAGAACAAACAAGGGTCAATATCAGAGACAGAGTTAGCTTAGTCATCTGTTAGAGAAATAAAACATTTGGTACTTTAGGAAACATCTTTGGATCTGCTTATAGGTGCAATTTGGCCAGGACATTGCGGATCCCAGTCTGGAGAGACACCTTTTAATGCTAATTCTTTTGGTTTATTTGTACATGCATCATCTTTTTCAGATTAAAAAGGTCATTTTTTAAATTAAACTACATCCAAGTTATTTCTGTGGCTGAAGAATGATACTTTGCAAGCATTCAGGATAACAAGTCACAATACAGGCTTGATAAAATAGAAAAATATGTACATAAACTCGAGATAGTCACGAAACAACATTAAAAGTGAACTCTGTGCATTTAAAAGACTGATCTTGCCTTGTAACTAAGAGTATCAGCACAATGCAGGTAATTCTTGATATTCTGAGTGAGGAACATAAAACTGGCACTTTCCTCAAGAAATACCATTTAGGGGGCTTGGAGCTCTCAAGCACATCAGTCCAAAAGCATGGGAGAACAAAAGCCTGTAATTGCTACAGAAAATCTGAGCTGATGCAGGGGATATGGTTAAAAAAAAAAAAAAAAAAAAAAAAAAAAGCAAAGCAACAAAGGATTGAGGAAAAAAAAAAAACCTGTCAGAAGATTTTCAGAAACCCAAAGTAGAAAAGGAAACATAATAACAGTAAACAATAAAGATGGTCATTCTTTTTTTTAACCTACAGAAAAACTTGGTTTGAGTATGAGCTGACACATATGGAGCAGGAGGAGGAAAGATCCTTTTTGATTTAGCTCATGGTTGAATTCAAAAGCAACTTGAAGAGAAAACCCGAGTGTGTTGGGTGCTTCATATATTCATCTTAGACTCAAATGCTCCTGAGCAGTACACTGCTCCATTTCAGTGAAAATAAATAAATAAAAAATTACCAGGCTTTCTAGTCAAACAGGATATTTATTTCTGCAGTACACAGTCTGATTATTATGGATCTGTTCCCACAGGCTTCATGCAACTCCTTCCTTAAGACTATTTCCTATAACTCCATAATCCACAATGCTGTTCCACACAACAACAGGCTAATGACTGCCCTACTTTTAAAAATGCAAAAAGTTTTTGACATGCTGCATAATGGTACTTCCCAAACAGCCCATAAACCTGTCCAGCAGATTCCTCCTCCATTTCCTTGCTTGGTGTTATCTCCCTCAGCATCTTGTCTTGTAGAGTTCAATTTAGATTGCAATGTCTTTGGGCCAGAGGCCATGTAAATCACCTATGGCTCCACACAAACACTGAGTAACAGCAGAACCTGACTTTGGAGCCATAAAATGCTTTCCAGACTTTAAGCCCTAGAAGAAGTCTCAAACTTTTAGGCATTCCTGGATTGGTAACTGGAAGGCAGTACTCTACAGGCTATCAAATAAGTGAGAATAAAAGGTGAGGGGAAAAGGGAAGGCTTTCAGAGCCTTTCTGAGCATTTTTGTTACATTGCATAATCAGGTCTTCAAGCTATAGTTAGGTTCCTGATCACATGGGATCTATCAGTAACTCAGTTCCCAACTTCTTTTTCAAACTAAAACTTTAAATCCTGGCTCTGTTTAAGGCAAAGCTAATTTTGTACTCTCAGACGGGGGAGGTTTTGTGTCTAAGTGACACAGGACTCCCACAAAGTGTTGACACCATGAACTCTGCCATCAAAACTACTAATGTTCATGCACTGAACTTGGCACCGCTTTCACTGTTGCCTTCCTTTGCATCATTAGGCTCTACAGGAGGTCTGCATTTATCTGATAAAATTATATAATATATTACAAGAAGTACTTAAAGTCCAATTTTTACCAGTGTCTTCAAACAGCTCTGCCAGGGAAAAAGCAGCCTGAAGCAAGGAATGTGTAATCCAAGTATACAATAAAAGTGTTGAGAACCTAAGGAGGAGGAAGGAAATTACTTACGCTCCCACATCACCATGTGATACCCCAGTGCCCAATCACATGAAATAAGGTATAGGTAAACAGGAAGAGAAAAAGGAGGTCATTTTGTCTTGAATGAAACATTCGACCGCAGAAAAAAATACATTCTGGGTCATTCAGGCACTTCTTTATCCATAGGGCAAGAAAAACTTGCACCAAGAGCTCCAGAGGGCTTAACAGCAATAAAAAAAATTACAGAATTTGGTTTTCACAGACTCATGGAGTACGTGCAATAAATTTTCCTTTTGATCAGCTTTATTCAAAAAATTTCCCTGGCATGAAACAAAGGTGGCATTCAGAGATGTGCCTCAGTGGTCCAGGTCAGTATGCAATGGTTGCATTTTCACTGTTCGGTTTCACTGAACTGCCGATCAGGATTTTGCTGTCTGTGAATGAAATGTAAGGATGAGGTTAGGAATCCTGCCCCTGTTTTTTTTTGGAGTGGTGGTCTTGGTTTGTTTTGTTTTGGTTTGTTTTTTCCTCTTCAGTCACAGTAAAAGAGTCAGCAACCCACGCCCCAAGTATGAGTCACAGTACATGTACAACCATTGTTTTAAGCTGTCCTAGGGCCTTGAATTGCAAAGTCCATATTTGGCTCTGATTTTTTTTTCCCCCAAAATCAGAGCTGTTCAGATGTGGAGTTCAATTTGGTTTGAAGCCTGTGGAGGAAAGGTCCGTCCTGGTACACCACAAAGGCCTTGTGTCGCCCTGGGTAGAATCCCACTCTTCAGACCATAATACATGGGAAATGAGGGGAAGAGAATGGAGACAAGGAAGGCCAAATCCCCCTTATTTTGCCTTGGGGGGCTGCACATGTGCAAACCGTTCAGCCCTCGCTGTATGCTGTACCACATCAAGATGGGAGCCCAGTTCCCAAGACTTTTTACTGGCATGCTGGACACAAACACTGAAGTGATGTAATTAAATGAGAACATGGATTGGGTAATTTACATCCTTCTGTTAGAGCAAAAGCAACATTTATTAATAAAGTGTCTTCTAGGCTCAGCCGTTTGTCTAGGGCCGTTCTGCTTTACACAGTCTGATCCCACATAAACTTAACTGCATTTTGATGAAAAGTGTTTTATCAGCACATGCTGTATAAATAAAATCAAATAGTCTTTGGATAATATGGTGCCCAACTCCTAAATTCCTTGCTGTGAGATGGAAGTTACCTATTCACCCCAAACATACTCAAATATTTCAATATAAAAAATGCCCTTATTACTAATGAAATATGCAATAGTAATGTGTTATATGCTTGGGCTCTCCAGTTTGAGATAACTGACAAATACAGATGCACATGTTTTCTTCCTAGCATTTTGAAGTTGCCACGGATATCTGGTTCATATAATAATGCCCCTTAAAGACAAACAGTGGCCACAGAATATCTCCCTGATACCAGGCATCTAGAAATGGGTGCATGTGAATGGCGCTCAAAGAGGTGAGCTCTGATATTCAGCTCCACAACTCCTGCAAGTAACCACAATTTTGATCTCCTCTGAAGAGCTGATACGGTGCCTGGCTGTCTCTTTGTTGTAAGAGTCTGGGAATTTCCTGCAAAGCATGTAATATGCTTGAGGCATAAAGTTTTTTACATTTATTTGCCAAAAAAAGGGTGTATTATTTGGCATTTTTCCATGGTGACTTAATTCAAGGGCTATGAACAAAATGGAAATGGAAAACACCTTTCAGTTACAAAACGCCACTCACATGCACTCTGAATCTTGATAGTTTAAACCACAATAAGCACCGTAAGAACCAAGATAAAACCCCAAAGAGATTCACAGCAGTTAACTGTAAGCATCACTAAGCTAAGCACAGTAGAGCCCTTTAGTTCAGTGGCCAATGCAATGGGGTCAGAGTGAGGAATAGTGGGGTTTGTCCTCATACTGTGATCCTGGGAGGAACAGCAATCACCGCATCTTGCCCCAGCTTCCCCATCACAGGCCGATGAAACATACCTACCCTGTGGTCAAAGATGAGGCAGAACATAATACATAGTACTGCAAACTTATTTCATCTCAAGTCCTGTGTTTAAAGTTTCTTATTGCCTTTTCTGGAGTTACAGGATTCTGTGAAAGTCCTGCTTTAAAAAAGGTTTTCAGTCTTCATTATAAAGTGTGATGTCGTGAGCCTTGAGTTTTCAGGAAGGCAATAGAGAGGTGGCCACATTATCTATGAACTAATCTGGTTTAAGAGCTTGCCTTGCTTTGAACACAGAGATTGTAATACTACATACAGGAAAAGTAGTTTTGATATCCCTAAATGAAACACTCTAGAACCAGGTCTTTATTTATTTTGTCTGTTTGTGATTTCTTCATGCTGAACTTGAGATAATCCGAAAGAGGGGCAGCAACTGAGTGCTGAGGTTTTTTTCCTTTCATCATATTCCTTTAAATGGACTCCACAGATATGGAGGCATTGTTATTACCAGCAATTTCAAGGAAGGTCTTGGTCACAACCTCAGTTCATGTTTTAACAGGCCTAAACATTGCTAATACAAATCTTCTTCTACCAGGATAAGCTCAAGAATGCCTCCAGTTTGGTACAGTCACCTGTCCACAGTCAGGCCAGATTCAAAGCCCTGAGTTTTTTGTAAGGCTTCAAGGACAATTTTCTTTACCTTTTTAATTTTATAAGCATGGGAAGTTCATTTCTGTCCTTTAGAAGGGGTACTTTTCCTAGACCACCCAGAACAAATTGCTTTTGGTTTTTGTAGAATTCTTGAGGCTGAAATTGGGATATTTCACAGAAGGGTCTATGAATAAGATAAAGCTGAACTGGTGGTGTCCATCTGCAGTGATGAGACCATACAGCAATTGGTGAAGTAAACCTAAACAGCAGGGAAATGCTAAGTGTGATGTATCTTCACACTTCACCAGTCTGCCTGTCCTTTCAATTTCAGCCTTGTTCCTATGCTGCTGGTCACTTCATGGTCAGAACCACTTATTGGATTTACATAAAGTAACATTAATTTAACTAGCCACTTCTATCCAGAAGAAGTTTTGGCTTAGGTTTTTTTGGTTGGTTGGTTTTTTAAGACTGTGCAGTGTAGGGACTATGGTGGTCTCGTAACACTCCTTCCCCATGGAGACCCTGAACCCTGTTGTCTCCTCGTGTCTTGTTTCTCAGATTGGAATTTTCCATAAAGGATGGTGAAGCCTGCTAGCTCCTCTAATCAGCTACATGGTCGGGTGAAACTTTCACAGACAAATTTTCGTATCTGAAACATCAAGCTATGGTCAACAGTTTTAATTATCATGAGATAGATACAATGCCCATGGGGCAAAAGCAGGCAGTAATCAACTTTTTGGAAAGCCAGGATTTCTCACATGGTTATTGCCAGAATTTGTTTAAGAGTGATCCTTTAATGCAAATGTTGAGTGCAGATTTCTTTGAGGTAATGTATTTGCAAGATAAAGAGTTCACATGTGGGGATAGCTAGACTGATCATTAGATAGCAAATGAGGAAAGAGCATCCTCAGACTTTCTACTAAGTAATGCTCTTCCAGTTGCCGTTTATGTTTAGTTCCAAGTCTTGATATAAGAAGCTGTAGTGTCCCGTCATAGATACAAGCATTTCAAAGCCTAGATCACTACACTGTTCTGTAGCAAAATGCTACAGATTTTTAAATAAACTATTAAATTGCTGTTGTCATTGTCTTGACTTTCATTGTCTTGTATTTCATACAGCCAGCTGATGTTCAAATGTGTTTTGTGATTTTAATCTTCTCCCTTAGGCTTACCCACAAAACTCTACCACATACTTATTCAGCAAATTAACTAAATTATTTCCTTCCCAAAGAAAAGCTTAGATCTTCATGGGGAAGGCTGATGGGTTTTGGCAGAAAAGTCTGGAATTATGGAGTCACTAACTGTAAATCAACTACAACCATGGATCAAGGAAGTGCAGATTTAAAGAAGGCCATAGTGAGACAAATATTGATTTTGTTTATAATCTGTAACTTCACTTATAGTCCTTCGAATTCTCATGTCCACAGCACACTGAGTTATACATATGCAACACAAAGTTTATTTTCACCACAGCCAACCCAGTTGGCCAACTTCTTCCCTTTTATGTCTGTTAAAGGTACAGATTATAAGCAATATATATTTTAAAGAAGATACATAACTTGCAATTTGTTTTTAAGAAGCATTCTGAAGTTCATTACATATGAAAACCAGAACAGTGCAAACACCCAACATGTCAGTTTTGAGGTGCTGTATTTAAGCAATAAGTAATCTTTCCTACAGCCATGAGGTGCAGCATGCAAGTCAGACAGCCTTGATGGTCAGACACAGACATGCCAATTGGGTGCCTGCCTTCCAGGCAGGAAAGCTTTACATCCCTTATTTGCTAGGCACAACCCCACTGCCAGTCCCACTTACACAACCTCAGCAGGATAACCTCTTCTTAGTCCTCTAGAAATAACATTGACCCATACTGTCCCCAAGTCAAAGGTGCAGAGCCTCTCAAGCTAAGCAGCCCCTTACAGCTCTGGGTAGGCCCTGCGGGACGTAAAGGTGCCCGATTCAAGTGGGGCTCACCCTTCTTTTAGCAGTGGCAGGAGAGCTACCTCGCTGCCTTCCATCCACCCCACACAGGCCAGGGAAGAAGAGGGATGGGGGTGCTGGGGATCACAAAGCCTACATGACCCCATACAGTGCTCATCTCGGTGCTGTTTCAGGGGCTCCTGGCTACAGACTTGTGCCTTGCCCGTAACTTTCAGTGCCTATCGCTCTCCAAACCTACACAACTCCTGGGTGGCCTTTTAGGTGGATGCTGGAGACTGCCCCCCACCACGTACCCCAGTGGAGAGATTGCCTCCCGGGGCAGGCTGTCTGCACCAGTGCTGGGAGTGATGATGGAGGATCTATGTTTCCTTCATTTGTAATGGAGAGATTTGAGTGGGAGCTGAATCCTGTCAAGTGCTTCCTGTCCTGCACACACCCTTGTCAAAGAGCTCTTTGGAGAATACAGAAAGAGGATTAATGCTAATAGCTATCTGCCTGTCATTTGAAAATCTCAAGCAGCACTTGCTGGATTTTCCTCATGAATCTCTAATGCACAATACTGCAAGGGCACCTGAACAGAAACTTTGCAGGGAGTACGCACAGCAAGCAACAAGGTAGATGAATGACCCTGCAGGGTACAAGTGAGGATCATAGCCTACACACCAGATGCAGTGAAGCCTTTTGGAGTAGGAAAAAGGCATGCACTTGAAGCCATTTTGCCATCAAAGTAGGTTTACCCAATTCATTCCTTTCAATCATGTGCTATAATTCATTCCGCTATGCATCTTAGAAATAGACACCCTGGGACTGCATTCACTTAGCATAGTTAGTAACATAACGCTATCCAGACAGTCCTCCTTATCCAGCACCAGCACTTAGACTTGTAACTGTGTAACAGACATTAAATTTCTTGGACCAGGCTAACAGCTTCATTGGTCAGGCCCTAACGAAGGGTCCAATCTTAATCCCATTGGAACCTTCAATAGGAGCAATTTCTGACCCTCAGGAGTTCTGACTGTGTTTTACTTGAATAAATAAAATCACTAGAGCAATGGAATAGCTTTTGGAGATGCTGCATGTAATTCTTGGAACAAGGCAGCAGAAGAAAACACAAGGTGTGAAGAATTGATAAGATGACCAAGAGCTCACCGCTTGATCATGCACATTAGCGCTCAGCTCTCAGAACAAGACTGCCATCCAAAAGCCCTGTGGATTACAGACTTTACAGCAGGGAAGGACACCCTTCTGCAATGCCTTGGATTAGTTTCCTTTACTTTGGCAAGGGGAGGACTGTAAGAACATTCACACCGACCTCTGAAGAAAACCCTAATGAATCAGAAAGACAAGCTACTTTGGCTCCACAATTGCTCTAGAAACTGTACTCAGCAGACTCTTACCCACAACTATCTTCCTTTCCCCATGCTCCTGTCTCACTTTCTGCACGCGCTCCAGCTACACTAAAGAAGCACCCTTGCAAAACGCTAAGCAAGATGTGAAATTTGACTTCCTAGTCTCAGACCACGTGCCCTCACTGACGATTCACATTAGTCAGGCTGCCAAGTACCCAACACCTCCTCTTCCCTTGACGTGCTTCCACCCTGTTGTGCATTAGCCCTGGTAGGCAGCTGAGTCCCACGCAGCCACTCGCTCACCCTCACACCCAAGTTGGGTGGAAAGAATCTGAAGGGTAAGCATGAAAACCATGGGTTAAGTTAAAGTAACACTAGAATTAGCGTTACAGTGAACAGTTTCCCTTCATTTCATTAGGGGATAATTTCTAGGGTTTTTTTAAATCTACGAAAATGCAAAAAACTGTCTTTTTTTTTCCTTCTTCCTTTGGTCATGCTCTTTGAAAGCAAAAAAAAAAGGTCTGCAAGATACATGCTGAAGAGCGTTAAGCAGAATATGTTTTAAAATAGAGAAGTCACCAGCCACTGAGGTTCAGTGCTATTCCTATGCAATTAAAAACTTCTATGACTATTGCAGATTAAGTTTTATTTACTTGCATAAATTTCAAACAAATGCAAGATTTTTTACAAAATGAGCAGTTCTACAAAGCTCAACGCCAGCCAGACTAGGTGTCAGAAGCAGGTGCTTCTATTTCTAAGACACCACTGAAAGTGGACGTTGTATAAAGTTATTTCAATTGGGTATGGAGAAAAACAAAAAAAGAGTGTCTGAGTCTTAACTGTGAAAAAATGGACAATTCCAACTGTGTCTCTGTAAAAACAAATAAAACTGCGGAGAGCAAAGAAACTGGCTGGGCTTGTAGCTGTGAAGGCCAGCGTTCCCGCCAGGCCCGGGCCGGCAGGCTTTTACTCTTTAATGGCTTCATGCCCTCTAATTAAGGTTTCCAAGTACAATCCCTTTGAACAAATGTTTACATTTGTCTTGTTAATTCCCATTACTTAATAATCAGAGGCCCCTGCAGTTACCTCAACAGGGGGAAGATCAACCAAAGACTTGATCATATCAGGGGTTTTGACATTTAAATACCCAATTTGCACAAACATAAAAGTGAACACCTGCAGATGTAAAAAAATGGATGAGCAAAACTGACAACGCACATTTAAACTCCAAGTCTGAAAACACAACTCGCGGGATTATAAACTAAGGTGTGACATGACAGTCTCATATAATGTCTTTAGTGCTTTTTAAAAATATCTTGCCCAAGTTTTCCTTTAAAAACAATGAGTTAACCAGAAAAGAAGGAAAGTTGTCTTTTCCTTATGACAGATTGGACTCAGTGATTTGCTGTCCATGCTGGTCTCCTTTGGGCAAGTCATTAAATCTCATTTGGGCTATATTTAGTCAAATAAATGGGGGCAATAGCATTTCCCCACACCACCAGATTGCTGTAAATGAGCAGGCCCTTTAACAGATGTGAGCCAAAGCTGGGTTGAGGGAACTACAGAAGCACCTGGACAGCTGAGAGGCAGGAAAGTCAACCAGAGTAGAAAAGTCAATCAGGCAAAGACCTTCTTGTTTGGAATGATTTTTCTCTCTTGAGAGGGCATTGAAAGCTGTGCTACAGAAAAACGTATAGGTGTGTGGGAATCTGTAACACTGGTGTACTGAATTTTTCGTTTGTGGGTTCTTGTGATGCTGGGAGACAAAAAAAGTCGTTGTTTTGCCTACTTTGAAAAAAGAAAACCAAACACAAAAACAAAAGATAAAAGCAGAGGCAAAAGACAAAAGAAGCTAAAGGGGATGGAAAATGTGTCGTGACATTTCATGCAAGAATTGAGGGTATGGAAGTTTAGCGGAGACTTGAAATGACTCGGTCAGAGGACTGTATCGCCACAGATGTGGTAACCACCAGTTCAACTGAGGGCTAGCAGACCAAAGTACACAGTGCTACAGCCAGCTGCCGTCCTGTCCAGGACCGCTCATGCAAGCGTCACACAACCTCACCAGGCAGTCATCAGCAAGGTGACAGACTCTCAGCTTTCCTCTCATTCAGGAGAACGAGGGTCCCGACTCTTCTCCACAGCAGGCCTACCTGTACTGCAAGTCTACTAGATAGGGCCAGGCTACAATATTTTCTTCAAAACCATGATGCCCCTACTGATAACTTGTAATGGGTATTTACATTTTTCCTCCCTCCTATCTTATATAGGACATACCTGCCTAGAGCAACATTTTATGGACAGATATAAAATTTAGATAATGAAGGTTTATTGTAAAAATGCTGGCACAACTGTAATGAACATGGGACAGACTGGCGCCACTATAATTAAGTAGAGTTTTAAATGGACAGTTGCTTGTTTGGTAGCATGACCATTCAAGTGTACATCACCTAAGCCATTTCTCCACACGTCATGCTACCACCTTATTTATTTGTAAAAGCTGGCTGGATAAGTGCAGCAATTGCTTTTTGCAGTAGCAAAAAAGAAATAGTGGAATTCTCATGTTTTCTTCACATACTTCATGCCAGGAGCCACATGCTCATCTTTAGTAGAGGCAGCCCAAGAGAATGGTTGGCTGTCCTTGGCACTTGAATCACAAAATTTAATGAGTCCTTCCTCTAATGGGAACCTGTGTTATAACTGTGGGAAGCTCCTCCACCTATTTTCCGCCTTTTCTCCAAGGGGTCTGCTCATATCTTCTCAGGGCAGTATTTCTTGATTCTGCTGCTTTCAGCAATGCATACACTGGCTCAGCTGTGCCCGCTTTGCCAGCTCTAACATGCCAGCAGTAATACCAAACCACTCCAGATCCAAACGCATGAAGATCAAGGTGGGCTGTACAGGTCTGCCAAGAAATCCAGTTCTTACGTCTGCAGCAGGAACCACAGCTCCTGGGATATCAGGTAGCCAAGCGGCTTGCAGCCCAGTGCTGCCAGTATGGGGAACGGGCATTATTCTGATGCACTTGCTGTCCTGGGTGGAAATACTTGATAAAGCCTACGCTCTCATTTACCAGGTCAGCCTTCCAATAAAGACAGCGATCAGTTAGTCTTCTTAAAACAAAATCTATGAGGTTTTTATTGGTAGCTGTTTGAGGAGGAAAGTTTTAAAGTGCTGAACTAACTATAAATAGCTCTATGGACTGATTTTCTTATCGTTTGCTGGAAGATTCAGGAAAGACCTTTCTCTGCATAAGTCACTTTATCTTTCTTATTGAACTGAAAAGCTGAAGCAGGAAAAAAATAATTTACTGGTCTGAAACAATGTCTTGCTTGACTTATAATTTCTTAAGCCTTTTGATACCAAAACTGAAGAACAATGTTTTAAAATGGTCTTGGAAAAACACGCAAATCCTTTTACAATTTTTTTAAAACAACCAAAAGAGACAAAAATAAACTCCTACAATATTAACTGGCATCACTGAATTCCCATTTTAACACACACTGTGCACTTCACCCAGCTCTGCAGGTGAGAGCCAATATGTTTGCTATATGCTTGCTTCCTCCAGATGCTAACATGGGTAAGCTCAGTTTCCTCAGACACCCATGTTCAGCCTTTTACCAGACTGACCCCTTGAGCACCTAACAGCCAACCACCCTCTCTGCGCTAAGACACTGTTTTTTCCAAATGCCACTTCTGCATTTGCTCGCTTGTTTGTTCTTGATGAGCTCTGCCTCTTTCTGGTTTTGGCATTGCCCATTATTACTGAAACTTTTTGAGAAGTAGCTTATCTTGCATCTTTTTGCTCTTGCCTATTTCTCTCCATCCTCCTGCATTAAATTAAACAGTATCATTATGCAGTAAACAGCCCAATAACCCAAGTCAGCATATAGTATTCATAAGTTCTTACTGTGCAGCTCTAAATCTGTCACAGCCTCCATTTAAATATCCTGAACTTTGCAAAGGTCTGAACCATGTGGTACAGATACAACTTCAACAGCAAGAAAAGAAACATCCCATCGGAGCTGAACAGTCATCCAACAGTCAAAGAACAGAGACTTCATATATGGACAAGCTGTGAAGGGCATGCAGGAGAAGCAATGTCCAACTTTACCAGAAAGCACTGAGCCCACTCTGTGCACATAAATCAAATCATACCGTGCACATGCATTAAGTCCATGCACATCACGTAGAAGGAAGCCACAAAAGCACAACCTGCTGCTTCTGCTAGTAGGTCTCAGCTCTCCAGTCCCCCTGGCCAGAAGGTCTGGGCACAACTGCTGTAAAGCACAAGATGGGTAGGACAGCAAGCATCCCCCATAACACAGCCTGCCCACCAGGTACCTTGATCATGGGAGGAATCCTTCCTTTTCTCTCCTTTGCTCATCAGCAACAGAGGAGGAATATCAACAGTCCCCACCATAAGAACAATGCACAACACTTGTTATTGATCATTAGATGAAGGAATCCCCTCTTTAAAGTGGCCATTGAGTCTGACAGCTAATTTAGTTGTATATACACAGAAAGCAGCAAATACAGCAAGCAAGAAAAACAGGAAGGCACAATCCACTCCTATGTTGTGCTTGGTGGTGCTACACAGGTTACAGTGGGAGCTGTATTAGCATATGACCTACATTTTAAAACTAATTTTGTTCTCAGGTTAGGTGTTCAGGGTTTTTTTTACTCCTGCGGGCAATTGGTGCTATTGTATGTGTATTAATATATCAGCTCCACCATGTGTTTCCCCTCCCCTCCAATGTTTGCAAGGGAGGATTTAAGTAGCAGGGGGAGGGTCTTCTCATAATCAAGGTCCAAGCATTGCTGACTCTCCTGTTCTGCACGCTGCAGCACTCATGTCAGCAAAGCAGCAGTAGCAACTGATGAGTGTTCACGTGGGACCGCTCAAAGCTCCAAGGACAAAGAATAATCTGTATTGGAAATGGAGGAGGAGGAAGAAACTAAATGAGAAGGCAGAGCCAGTTAAGGTTTGCAAGGAAAAAAAAAAGAGGCTATAAAAAAAGTCAAAAAGAGAAAAAGAACAAGAAGTTGATCTGAGCTGGAGGAAGGGTAGAAGAATGAAAGGTTTCCGCCAGTATTTGAAAGAGGTGAAGCACAAATTTTGTGGGAAATTTGATATGAATAGCATTTTTGAAATTGTCTAACAAGAAGCAGAAACTTTGAATGAAGTAGCATTTGATTTCTGTTCATTTGTTTTACAGGCAAGGTTACATATGGAAATGCTACAGGCTGGGATGACATTTATTTTAATGGGTTTGGGGAATTATGACATGTAGACAGAGAACCTCTGAGAAACGCTTTAAAAGAGCACTTGGGAAGTGGGAAAGTATCAGGAGGAAAACACAGATATACTGAGTTTGAAGCAAAGAAAAATGAGTGATCATAGCAATTGTCACCCAGCAGAGCGTTTAAAATGTATTTAGTAATTTCAGACACTGAGAAAAGTTACAGGAATTAATACCAGGGACCAGATCTGAGAGACATCATACCCACTGGATCAGAACTTCATAGGGCACTACAGCAGCTAATACAAACTGAAATAGAGCACTTCTACCAGCTGAAAGAGACTTCGTTAGAAGAGACTCCCCCTTACTTATCTGGGAAATTTTGCTCCATCTACTAAGTTTCATGGCACCTTGTAGCATTTGCATTGCCTATAACCACCTTCCTTATATTGCTGGAATTATTAAATCAATGTTAAAATCTTCTTCTTTTCCTTTATATTTAGTAGTGGTTTTGAACAGGAGTTGTCTGGTTACTGTGCCTAATCCAGTGAGCCCTAACCAATACAAGCAACCTCTAGTTTCCGTCTGAACTAGCCCTTCAGCCCCTGGCAAGGCATTTTCAGGCATGAGAGAGACTGCTTCGGAGCTGGCATTTTTAGGTGCTGTTTGCCTGGAGGACGGTGTTCTCACCTGGGACTTGTGCAATTCTTGCTTGTATTCCTTCGTATTCCTGGCTGTCCTGCTGGGACAATTAGAGGTATCCAGTAGGTCCCACCTAAATCATTCCCTAGCCTGAGACAGGAAGGACTGTCATGCAACTCGGATCAGGCAACCTAAAACGGATGCGCATGCACCATCATATGGCACCACACGTGCTCCTCGTGTGAGCAAAGCTGTCTTTTTGATCAAAGAGCAGGAGCAGGTCCCCTTGCTCGTGTGCTGGGACAGGAGGGGATTTGCACGGTTCTAAGGTCGAGGAACAGGGAGTAGATAAGCAGGACCAGGGGACTGCTCACCAGGGAGCTCTGGTGCATCACACCCACCCCACTGGCACTGGGATGCTGTCTTCAGTCTAAATATCCCCTGCAAGTTGGGATGCCCTCTTGACCTACATGGTAGAATTGTTTATCTTCATTCCTTTCTCGCCCTTTTTTCCTCCCAATAAAGCTTGAATAATCTCTGTGTTTTCCACACCTCTCATGGGAGCCGTGGGTATTCTTTAATTTTCTTTTCTCAGTTTGGATAACCCCAAGATAAATTTAACAAGAAACTCCTTCTGTAATGCCCTCAGGATAAAAAGAAGCAAGGTTTAAGAGTAAATGAAAGATGACAGCTATATCTTTAAAATCATAGAAACACTAATCTGTTAACTACAGTATCTCCAAATCACAAAAGTTCACTGATCAGAGCACACTATTTGTCCTTCTAGGTAGAGACAGATGCATTTTGAAAAGCTCCAGTGTGAGCCAGTGGTATTGTACTTAGTGGAAATAATTAAAATGATAACTGTAATCACTACCAAGAAATACTTACAATTTAATTAAAGGCAAGGATTCTTTGTCAGTGTCTAACTAGAGCTCTCTATGGATGAGATTTTCAGAAGCACTGAAATTTCAGAGGGAATAAAGTAATTTCAGTCTTTTTCTTTGCCAAGTTTCCAATTCATGCGAAAGGCTGACAATACACAAGCACATCTAGTGCTCAGAGGGATTTTTAGGTCATCAAATCCAGTCCCTTGTTCCAGAAATCAAACACATCACATAACCTTTTATGTAGACGCATACCCAAACCAGTGCTGGTTATGGAGGTGTCCTTCAGCAGTACCAGAGAAGATGTCTGCTAGCAGGTGGTGATGCCGGGTCGCAGGTGGTCAGCTGCTGTAAGGACCTAGTCCCATAGAAAGGGGAAGGGGAAGCTCGACTCTGAAAAATGCTGCTCCTTGAAAGGTTTGAAACACATGCCTCTCGCTGCTTTTAAATGTCATGCTCAGCAATGCAAACCAAAACAAGTAACACTCCTGGTCTCACCCATTATCATCAGCAGTGCTTGTCAAAAAGTGATCAGTATCATTCGTATAGGGAAAGCCAAATGAGCATTAAACAAATTCAAGCTTCAGGGCTCTTTTTTGCAAGATAACATCAGATATTAGCCACCATTTCTTGCCTCATCACATGCTGATCCCCTCAGTAATCAAGATTTTAATTACATAAATCTGTCTCTGGGTATTTTCTTGCATAACTACTAAAAGGCATGAGTGTGCTGAACTTGTGGCTATAGTAGAGATGTGCATTATAGACAAGATCCAAATCGGGATAAGGTTTTCAAACTCTCCAAAGTTTGGGTGTGCTGAGATCTATGGGTTTATATCAGGGTGTTTAAAGATATGGGTTTGTGGCTTCCTTTTTACTCTGACCCTGGAAGGAGTTTCAATAATTAGACACATGCGCATATATCTGCATACAGAGACATTTGCCAGCATTATATGCAAGGAGGTGTTTATGTTGGCAGTTTGCAAAGTGCTGGCTCCCGCCTTTGAAAGCTTGTTGCAGGGAAACCTGAGGAAGGAGCCGACCCGTGACCTCCAGCTCCTGACAGGATAACTTCAGGCGGTCCAGAGGGCCGGTTACTTCTGATAAACACTCCGATCTGATGCCTTAGCCACCCCTGTCTGGGGAGCCTTCAGCCTGAACCAGGACACCCCTTGGGTTCAAGCCTTCTCGCCGGTTTCCACATTTTGCCATTCGCTCCCCCACACAGAACCTGACACTGTAAAGACAAAAATTACAGATAACTCAGCTCTGTTGCAGGGAGTGCAGAGGCAGGGCTTTAATACTTGTCCAGGCATAAGGAGCTTGCAAGTCTCTCTACGGGGCCTATGTTCTTCCTATTTCTTCAAGGTAGACTTTTTTTTTTTACAGTGATATATGTAGAGCAGCTACTTTGATTTTGGTTACTCTGCTAAAACCTAAACTTGACTTTGGGTATTGAGAGATGAAATTCTTTACCTGCTGTTTTCTCATCCCATGGCAAAACGCACCACCTGTCTCACACTGCCTGCGTGATAGCACAACTGCTCCCATCCTTCAGCACCGGTTAAAATGATGCTGCCGAGAAGCAGCACCTGCTCACTTTTACTTGTGTGCCATAGCTGGATGCTGTACTGACTCATTTCCTTCCACATTAGGTATCCTGGTAACTTACATTAATTTTTGCACAGGTTTAAGTTGCTGTGGAAAAAAATTAAATAATGTTTTCTAAGGCTAGAGCCAAAATGGTTTTAGTCCTTGAGACACAGGAGGCTCACTGGCATCCCACATGAGCAGCTGACAGCACCCTGTGCTAGGAAAAGCGTGGAACAGAGCTGGACTCCGAATGACCCAGTCCAGGAAAACACGTGATGGGACACAAACCTCAAGCCCTTCCCACCACAGAAAAATTAGTTCACAGTTTAACTTTTCTTAGTAGCCAGCTTTTACTAGCATGTAAAGACATTATATGGATTAAATTAAGATCTTTAATGAGATAAACATTACCAAAACCCTAGAACTGAATTAAGATGAAAAAATAAGTTCAAGGCCTGTGGTGAGGAAGAGGCAGTAGAGGTAGATATCCACGGAGGCAACTGGGGACCTGAGCTGGCCAGCTTCCATTTTTGTGAAGTAGCTTGGTGAGTTTGGAAGGCAGCGTATTGTGGCACAGGGAAGATAGAAGTTCCAAGATACCTTTTCTTTGCTATTTGCAATTTATTTTTTTAACACTTTACTAGCTTCCATTATTTTTCTCTCTTCCTCTCCTCAAATTTTTAGGCCCCACCTCTTTCAGTAGTTTCACAAACAAGAGTTTGTCAAGTCTTAATATCTTTAGGAGGGATATTACAGATGCTGTAATTCCAAAACTCAGAGAAAAAAATTTTGAAAGAGGTAGTCTTCTAGTCTAGGTACTCTGAGTCTCTCCTCTGAAGAGCCTGTCTCTGCATTCAGTACAGGGAGATTAAACTCCTAATCAAAGCACTTCCGATGCCTGAAGCCAGATGATGCAAAGCCTCCTCGCTCCAACACTGCTCCTGTTCCCCTTCGCAGATCCCGTGCGCTCCGCACGCCAACTTGGAAGGTCACGAGAAAGACCTTCAGTTCACATCCAAAGACACAACTTAGAGCAATGCTGAGCCCTTGCCAACTGAAATCTCTGAAGGCAAGGCAGAAGGACTGTTGGAGATCAAAGACAGAATTACAGGAAAAGTCTTTCACAGTGCTGATGTAACTGCATCTTTCAAAACTAAGTGAATGACACCTCCACTTCCATATTGCTAGAGCCAAGCAGTGAGCAACGCAAAAAACACAACTCCCATCAAAGCCAACTCTTCTGCAGCAGAGCAGAGCTCATACAAAAAAAAAAGACGACAGCCTTGGGTTGCTTTTAATTTGTATAATATGCAGCTTGCCCTAGTTTACACACACTGCAGCATTAGACAATTAGACATGCTGAAGTATCATTATTCGCCCGATTCACAACTGAGCATCCTCTGCCTCCACTCCCCTTCTCTCCCCTGAGTGTGGACCATTATCCTCATTTTTGCAACTCTCATGGAATAGCTGCCCCACAACTATAATTAGTCCACTGCTTGTTTGTTTTAATAGCTGTATTTTCTAAATCAAAAGTGGCATTCTTTTCTCAACAATCTTGATTATTTGCAAATTTTTGCCTAGGATATTTCTTTCAAATGTTTTTCCTCTATTTTCACGTCTTTGTGGGGAAAGGAAAGGCTTAATTGAAGTTAAGACTGCCAAACTTAACTTCTGAGCTTAGGTATATTACAGGATTATGATGTTTTCGTTTTCAAAAGTTACTAATCTTTTGCAGAAAGTGTCAAAAAGCAGCAGGAAAAAAAAGGGGGTTGAAGAAAAAGTATTTGCAGCTGTTGTTTCATAAAGCAATTCTATTATAAGGTTTACAACTGTTTCCCCAAGGCATAGAAACAATGCTTCCCCTGTGACCTTGAGTAAAATTAATATTATGGAAGGGTTACCAACAGTAATATATATACAGCCAGATACTTGTAAAATGTCTATCTGTTGATAAACTTTGAGAGAGAGACAGCACATGTAAAATGCACAATATAATATAAAAATAATAAAATAATATGAAATGCAGTACATATGGAATACTTAAGGATGGGCACTGGAAAACTTTTTATGTTTTAAATTATATGCTACTTTAAGGTAAAGCTAGTATCCCATACTCATGCCAACAAATCAGGTCATGTGATCATGTATTCCTATTTATTTACAATATCAGCTAATGTTGGAGAGACTTAAAATTGCTTGCTGGGTCTACTTTTTGTCTAAACCTACACTGCATTAGTTACCATTAATCCTGCTATGTAGCTCCCAAATGGCAAGAAATAGCCACTTATTTTGAAAAATGCCTAAAAATGACACTATTTTAGCATCCATCATCTTGCTTCTTTCTAGCCCTAAGGAGTTCTTGTGTAGTTCTTTGAGAGGCTTAGAATATCTATCACTAATAGTAGAAATACCCTGTTTTTAGATCTACATGCTTGTGACATATAGCTTCCTAAATCTAGTTTCAGTTTATCCCTAAATATTTTCTGCTTTATACATCAGGCAGTTGTAGTATTTAGAGCAGCAGGTAGGAGAAAAGAAAACACTCGGGCTACAATTTCTTAGCCAGCTCCCTAAGTTCTTTTCTGAAGATTTTAAAGTAAGTTCTGGGTACTTTATCAATGCGATGGAAAGAGCAAAGCAAGTAAAAATAAACTGTAAGTGTAATTTATCACATGAAGTTTACTATGCCAGACACTGGAATCTGTGGACCATTAAAACAGTGAAATAACTTAGCCTACAGATTTAGTATCTTCTCCTATTTTTTTAACAATGTTAACTAGGCACTCCCTCATGCTGGGATGAACATAATCTTTGTGTGTCTTTTCTGACGTGACCTATGTATTAGGTTCTATCACTTCTGAGGATCAGCATTCCTCAAGCTGGAATGAGGTAAGTTTCCAAGCTGCCAAAAGTAGAAAGAGCAAAGAGTAGCTCAGCACATCCAGTCCAGGCAACTTCAAGTTCTGCTCAGGATCCTTTGAAAGACCACAGGACTGGATTAAACTGGATGCATTTGGAGAATTCAGAGCTTTCCTGTCTCAAGGGAGACACAACAGCTCATGCTCTCTGTATCACTCAATTAGTAGTATCTTCTCAGGCAAAAAGCTTGTGAGTTTGCCACAGCTGAGCTTAACAGTTCAGAGCATCCTTATTTCTCTACTTGGTCCACCCAGGCAAGACACAGGAGTACGAGGAGTTCAGATCTACAAGGATTTCTTCTCAAGCTGAAGAATTGGGTTGCTCTGAAGATCTATTCCATTTTTCACTAACACTTGCTCTGTAGAAGAGTCACATTTGAGGAGAGATATGGTCACCAGGGGTATATTTTTCTCCAAATAAAGCCATAAAAAATTTCAAACCACAGACTAAAATAGCCAACCTCAAAAAACTGCAGCACTTAGTAAAAATAAACAAAACCAACAAAAAACCCCAAACCAAACAAAAAAGTCATCGGGTACATCACCATTGCAAGTACCCCAGGGACATTAGTAGTTCTGTGGCAGGCTCTTGTGCCATTCCCAGTTTCTGGGAGCTGCCACTTGCAGCTTCGCAAGGATGGGGAGGCAGACAGCCCCGGTGGGGAGCCCAGCAGGTTCCTGGGGCATCTGTGCTATTTCTCCTATGTGGACTTCCTGCAGCAGAAGGGAACAGGATGTTCATCATTAGTCAGTCACCATCTGTAGCTAAAACATCAGATGGCAATGAAATAGGCAAGAGGAGTTGCTATTCTCTTCCAACCCTATTTTTTCAAATAGATAGAGGTGACATTCAAGACATGAAAGGAAAGAAAATGACTGTGGAAGAGTAGAATTTTGGTCTACAGATTCAGCTGGCCAAATGTAGGCAAAGCTTATAGATGGACAGTCTCAGGGATGCTCTAGAGCCTATTCTTAAACACTCCTTGAGAACCAAATATCAGAATAGCTACATTTGTCTGCAAGAGTGGTCACTGATTGAGGCAAAATATATTTTTATATTAGTCCTACCCCAGAATAAAAATATGCAGGCAAGAAAGGAATATTATGCAGCAGAGAAAGAAACTGAAGCAGTGTTTCAATTTGGGCTATTAAAGTCCCACATCACTGAGGATCATGATAAATAAAACACAAAAAACCCTTCTTTGGCCCAACAAGTACAGATTTTTTCCTTAAGGATCTCAGTAGCCAGTTCATGAAACTGTTTAGTTGCCATAGGGGGTTAGTAACAGAGTTTAGCCTTGGGACTATTTCACATGGAAACTTGTTTCAAAAGACCCAGAGAGCAGAACAAACCCAGAGAAGAGAAAATCTGAGCTTGTGTATTTTACCCACAGCCTTTTAGCAGAAGCAATACAATCTGTGATTGCAACATGACCCTTGTGACTCATGTGAACATGCACCAATGTTAACGGAAATCTTCAGCCCCAGAATAAACTGGTGGGAAGATCACCGAGTATCCAGCGGCTTCAGCCCTGCGTTCTTCCAACACAACGCCAGTGCCCAAGGAAGTTAATGTGATCTGGATGGGCGCTTTTCAAGTCTCAATGTCTACCTGTGGGACAATAGACCAGCCTTTCTTTTTTCAGATTCACTGACCTCCGAATATTCATGCACACTCACTCGCAACCAGTTGAGCCCAGCACCAGCGATGGTCTGTTTACCTGGCACAATAGGCCGCTTCACAAAAATGGACTGGCCCTAATTAGTACAGAGATAATAAAAGAGTAACTTTGGAGGAATTGTGTCAGCTCCAGGCTTACAGTGGACTGGGCAACCGAAAGGAGTGCATTAACATAGCGACAAGAAAGAATCTTCTGAGCATCTAATTTATTCCTTTACACCTTTCCTATAAGTATTGTTGTTAGACCAGTTTTAAATATCCCAGACTGTCTCGAGTGCTTCTAGAATTTAATCCATCTTATTTAGAGCTATCTCTAGCACATCTGTCCCACACTGCAGTGTAAACAAACCTGGGGACAATGAGGCTTTTTCATATTCTTAGAAAGGTAGAAGCAACTTAGGATGCTTTTAGGAATCCTTTTAGGAAAACCAACCCACAAACACAGATTAGACTACAGGAAATCACCAGTATTGCTCTCAGTGGTGCTATTTGGCTCATCTTCAATTTTTTTCATATTCTTTTATGAGTACTAGATGCTTATCAAGCGTGAAAGGAATAATCATTAGAATGCCAGTATATTAGAATTATACATATATGCAAACCTACATATTACTGAAGAGAAGTTAGCACTGAGCAGATACCATACACAACATCTAAAAATATTTCACTGCTGAATTGCAGTGGAGATTAATTGCATTATTTATCTATAGCTAAATACTGTATAAAGCTCTGTCTTTATTAATCATGTGCATTTGAAGAAGGGAGAAAGAAATACTATCCCTTCGTGTTCTGTAACACTGGCAGACTTAGGTTAAACATCATTTCAGTGTTTCTTGGCTGAATCTAGTATTCCACTCTTTTGAGGAAAGTTCTTGGATCCCACTTAAAAGACTGATAATCCTGCAATGAGGAAGACCACATTACCACAAGCGACTAAGAAACCCTCTGACTATCAATTATTAGACAACATTCACCAGCAGGCCTAGTGTGCTCTAAAAGAAGTTAATGTTATCTTATAGTAATTGCAGGATGTATTACTGTTTAAATCACACAATAAGTCAAAGAGTTCAATTCCCAGGAAAAAAAAAGTCTCTTGGGTAGAAGCTCCAAAGCCCTCACTCACAACAGTAAGACTTTTCATGATGTGTCTGTTACATCTTGACATTATGCCTGGAGTTGGACTATAGGAATAACAGATTTTTCAGGCTGGCAACAAAACAGGGAGGACAGGAAAGGGTCCTGACTGCAACCCTTCTGAAATTTTCATTTCTTTTCTCACAACAGTCAAAGCAAGCCATTTCAGTGGGCATAAAACATGTTTTCATTATGAAACGTTCGTGGGTGCTTGCAAAGGGCCAGACACACAAAACTGCAGAAAGCTACTGCATTTCCTAGTTTTATTTAGAAGTGGATAAAGCACTTGCCCAGTCTCAAATCCCTTCTCTGCCTGAGAGGGAATGAATCCTCATCTTGTAAATAGGAGTATGATGGCCAGAGGCCCTTAGTAGTACCCTGGCAATATAGGGGATGGGGACTCAGTAAGGTGGTGCTGGTGCGTACCACATAGTCCAATATAAATCAGAAACCAATTCATAGAGGCAGAGACCAAAACCTCTCTGCTGTGTCCTAACAGTCTTGCAGCAGTGGGAATGACTGCTTCTGAAATGCTTGTTACAAGTCCCATAGATAAAAAACTTTGATATCAGTTGAGAAGTTAGTGGGATCAGATATTTTTCCTCAGCCTGGGACCAGAACATCTCAGCTCTACATATCACTACACCCTCTTAGCATCAGGAAGGAGATCTGAGGTGTGCCCTTGCTTGTCTTCTTGCCTCCTCCTGCCAGCATCTATCATGTTGCTGGAAGGCTGCAGCTGTAGGGTCACATTTCCATCAGCAGGAACCCATGGGTTTCCACAGCCCCATCTCCTGCACCTAACAGGATGACTGAGACCAATGCTTTCTGAGGGCAGCCCTCCCCTTACTACCTACCTCCGCTGCTGCCCCCAACACCACTCCCTCCCTCCATACATCCTGTCTACCCAAGAAGCCCATTATAAGCTGGATAACAAAACTCTACCCAAGATATCAAAAGCCTGTAACTGGGGACAAATACTATCTTTCCTCTACATTTCCTCCAGCCTGCTTGTGTTGCTCCCTTCTGTGAAGGGGCAACTAATTCGGAGGCTGACTCAGGCCAGGGGACCTGTAGGTCTGCCTCAGAGAAGATGATGCCCATGCTATGATGGGCAAATTGGCTGGAGACTTACTTGCTTGCTTCCATGGTCATCCCAACCTCCTGAGGTCTTCTGCTTGCATTCTCATGGGAGAGGAGGGATCAGCCCCTACTTTCTACACTTCAGAGGTTAGGCCTTAATGACAGACTGTTGTGTTGTATTATTGAAAATACCACCTTTCCAACTGCGTTGTTCATCACACTGACATGTTCCTGCTTTGGCATTCCAGAAAGACTTCTGTGACCCTGCCTCAGCAAGCTCTGCAGCCACTAGATAGCATCAAGGTCTCCTAAGGGAGTCAAGCCCTTCCTTTTCCTGGCTGTGAAGCCAGCACCGTGACTCAGCAGAAGCTGCTGTACAAATAAACATAGTGGGCTAGGTCCTCCTTGACACAAGCAGTCCTTCAGCACCCTTCTGGTGATACCAGAGAGCACTGATGTAATCGCATATGTGCTTGATACCCACTTTAAGGTAGTTTCTGCAGTGCCAGGGGTGTGTAAAGTAGTTTCAGAATGAACAAAACCAGGCCCAGCAACACAGAAATGCTACAATGGCATTTCTGTGGGAACTTTCCCAAAAGTCATCTCCCACTGAAACTCTATGCTAGGCTGATGCTCATTCTGCTGGTCACATGTGGCTCCCAGATCTTTTCAGCTCATCAGCCTCTGAACATATGCGATGGCGTCTCTGTGCGGTGGAAAAAAAAAAGAAAAAAGAAAAAAGGTGGCTCTGCTTCCAACTCCACAAAGGATATGAGCAAGCTGTGTATGCTTCTGCAGTCCATGTCAGTCAGTAAAATTAGATCCTTACAGACCTCTGCCTTGAAGACATGTAACTAGCTGTACATCAGGCCGTACAGGGCTGTGTTAGAGGCACGAGTGCAGCAGGAGAACGGTAAGAAGAATGCTGGCTTGGTTCTGCCATCGCCAGGGTTGTTCTGATAGCTGGTCACCTCAGAGAGCTGCGGTGAACAGGCTGCAAGGGCTATGTGGAAATATAACGGGCACTTCTCAGATTACTACAGTTTTCATATGTATATAGTGTTTTCTCTTTATTATGGCTTTGTGATGAGCTTTAAGTACAATAGGAATAAAATATCTGCACATTTTTAATTATTTTAAATTATAGATTCATGGCTTTTTTCCCTTGCTTGCTTTTGTTTGAGTTGAGATGAAAACAAACAGTGCAAGGTTGCCCTGAAGAGAATCTAGGTAAGCAAAGCTCTTAATTCTGCCTACAGAGAAAAACAGGCTGCTTCTCTTCAAATCAGTGCAACAGAATTAACTGATTGATGGTTTAAGAAGGGCAAGAGGGGCTAATGTTCCAGGGACCTAGCCAGTACTGTCTATGGTGCAGCGTGGTACCTTCTAAATGCCGCAGATTATATTCACTAGATTTTTACAGCACTGCTGCCATTTGATGCAAATTCCTTTGCTAACTGTATATTGGAAACATTCAGTGATCTTTTTAACCTCTGTCTATGTGTCCCCAATAGGAGGGAAGTTGACTGAAAGTACAGAGAGACCAACGACCATCTCTATGAAAAATTTAAACTCCAAGGACACCCCAAAGATGTATTTGTCATTTTGGATACTTGCTGGCTTTTTTCCCCTTTTATTTTTAAAAAAAAAAGAAAATAAGTTAGGGAAAAGCCTCCCGAAAGGGTTAAATTTTTCCCCTACAGCTTCTCTAAGCGGAACTGATATTCTTAGTCTGACTTAAGGATACGGAATAGAAAGGCTGCCAACATCTGTTGTGGTCAGAGACAGATAAAAGAGACTAATTCAGAGCTGGAAGAACCCATGTACAGCATTCTGTGTTGCATTACCCTTTCCATAAAGGCACGCAAAATAGTATTTGATAGTATGGAAGATAGATGCTCACCTAAACTTCTTCACTGTAGGGACCTAGGAGTTTCACATGTATATAGATACCCTCAGCATCACGCTCCAAGCCAGAAAGCAAGTACACAACATGAAACATTTAACTTCTACCTGGGGAATTCCAGGCTGAGAATATTTCCAGAAACACTGAGTGTATAATCACACTGCTATGTAATGGGAATGAAAGAGAAAAGACAGATTATTTGGGAGCTCGTGGGTATTGGGATCAATATTGATGCAGACTGATCATGAAAAAGTTAGCACAGAACAAATTAGGATGCTAATTAACTTTGGATGTGGATTAGCCCAAACTCCATGAAGGCACTCACAGCAAAAGTATCCACACAGAGATTCAAAGAGCTAATGTGATTTACGTTCACACCCTAATTCAGTTATTAAACATACTTCATGTAGACAAGCCTTCAAATTACTGTAATCAGCAATTATTTCCGAGGAAGCCAATTGCATCCTGACGGTATAAATAGACATATGGTCAAAACCAGGTCAAGATCTACAGACCACAAACCAGTATCATTTACATTTACTTTTGCCAGGACTGATCGCACTATGGGAAGGGAATTTCAATATCTGAAGTGGATTTTGAGTAACAACTATTTACTACAGGAAGGGAACATTTTACAGGCAGGCAGCTTAATTACATTACAAGTGAGACTGAAGTGACACCAAATGTTTAGTGTCTAACTGTTCTTCTGGTGCATGCTCTGCTGTCCTTATTCCAAGAAAGCACCCAGTGAAGTCAGCAGAAACTCTGCCCAAGGAAAGGCAGCCAGCCAGCCTCTTCTGTTGTAAAGCAAGAATTATACCTCACCTTGTATTTGCATCAGAAGATAGGATGCAGGCATGGAGCTACAACTCCCTGTCAATGGTACCATGGCGTGCACTGCTGCCAGGCGTAGAGAACAGAAGCAGTCACAGGGACTGGGACCAGTTGCCCAGCTTCTAGGAAGATCAGAGCTAGAGAAGTCCTGCCTTCATTGCTTCTCCTAGGAGGTGGCCCAGTCCTTACTCCAATGGATGACTGAGCTTGGCAGTATTTCCCTCTACCTCTTACACCTGGACATGCCCTTAAAAAAAATCACATCTCTTAGCTTTCTGCACAGGTGCAGAACAGTCAAAACCTCATCAATTTAGAGACACTCTCCTTTAGCTACCTCCATGCGTTTTAAAATTTACTTTGCACTTGTTGGTCTTAATAGCCTGGAGAGCCTCACCAAACATTTCTCACTTGATATAGAGTATTTTAGTTGGAAGGGACCTACAATGATCACTTAGTCCAGCTGCCTGACCACTTCAGGGCTGACCAAAAGTTAAAGCACATTATTAAGAGCATTGTCCAAACACCTCTTAAACACTGACAGGCTTGGGGCACTGACCACTTCCCCAGGAAGCCTGTTCTGGTGTCTGACCACCCTCTCAGTAAAGAAATGCTTCCTGATGTCAAGTCTGAACCTCTCCTGACATAGCTTTATCAGATTATGAAGCACCAGTTTGCACCTGCACTGGATCAATAATCAAGATTCTTAACATAAACACCAGTTTCTTCTCATATTGCACATGCCTCTCAAAACAAGTTCAAAGCCAGTTTCTAAGTTTACACCTGTTTCCCCATTGCTGAACTTTTAATTGAATCTGATTTTTCAACTCAATAGCATGCTTATGTATTAAATATACAAAGAATTATTAAATCATATTTATTGATGTTTTACCACTGTTAGATACACATATTTTGCAACATTAAAAGCCTCCAAATATGTTTTAAATTATTTATAAGTATTTATTTTGTCATAGTGGGTTTTTTTGCAAATATAAATATGTTTTGAATAACTGATCTTTAGATGCATGGAAATCAATTATTTAAAACATATTTTGAGGCTTAAGCAACTATACCATGTCTACCTCTTTCATAATCTCAGGCTGCATATATCAAAATCAAGATGCATGCTGCCACTTAAAGACATCTTGCTACAGCTAAAGGAAGTATCTGATACAGCTCTTAGATCCCACTGCATGTCTTCCAGTTGTTAAATAATATGCCCAGGAGGCTAATAGCAGTCTTTGTGCAAAATCTGATTTTGCCCTCCAAAGTCTGCCAGCCTCTAGATCCATATTTCTATGACTATGATGGCAGCTCCCTGTAAAGGGACAGAGTTTGGGCAAGAAATAGGTGGTTTTGGTACACCACACAAGTTCTTCATGTTCCACAGTCTAAAATAGACTTATCTGGAGCCAATTTATTGAGTGTAATTTATACCAGACCCTTGCTGGAATGACTTGCACTCTTGCGGCTCTTCAGATGTATATCCAATAGGGAGCTGTCACTCTACAAGTTTTAATACAGAGGTCCAAGTACAAAATCCAGTGCCCAGAGACACCATGTGGCTTTGTAGCTCTTCGAGAGAAGCTGAGCTAACAGCTCAGCAGCTGGGCTACACACATCCATGGAGTTCTATTTGTGACAGGTATAATATGGGTTTTCTTCTATTCAAGGATTTGACAGTGTTCTTCAATAAATAATGAGGTCAAGTAGTTATAATCAGGTTTTCAGTTTAAGAAGTTTGGTTTGTTCTTTTTAACTTAACTATTGTTTCAAAAAGGCAGACCTAGTCCTTAGACATGCAGAACATTGTATATTCCTCACATGTTTGTTCCAATAAGCATAGCCAATTTTCTTATGAATCGGTAAGGCCCTGGTAGCCTTTCACAGTGTTTATGAGCACAAAACTCAAAAGGCACCATATAAATCTTCTATATATCTCATGCCCAGTCTATATATTACACACAGAGAACCTGAACCACAGTTAATGAAGCAATAATAGTCACCAAAGAATCTGCTGTACATGAAGGAGCAGCGGTTTGGAGGCCATGCATTGAAGGTACATCTCCACCCTGCAATGCAGGGCAGGTGCTCGCCTTTCAGTGAACCAGTTCCCATAGCAGAAGCAGCCCAGGCTAGCCTGCATAAAACTGAGCAGGGGATCACTCTATAGACAGTGAAAGAGACCCAGGATAAGCATAATATAGTTATTTTTGTTGCAATTAGTGTCTGGAAGTCCTTAATTTCAAAACCAAATTACATTCTTTTTACATTTTTCTTCAGAATAGTAGGAGCTGCTTTCATGCAAGCCACTGCCAAGCTGTGTTGGGTTTGCATGGCAAGGTTTTGGTAGCAGGGGGACTCCAGGGGTGGCTTCTGTGAGAAGCTGCCAGAAGCTTCCCCTGTGTCTGACAGAGCCAATGCCAGCCGGCTCCAAGATGGACCCACTGCTGGCCAAGGCCAAGCCAATCAGCGCCTCTGTGATAACATATTTAAGAAGCAGGTGGGGGGGAGAGAGCACACTTTTGCAGCCAGGGAGAGGAGTGAGAAGATGTAAGAAACTCTGCAGACACCAAGGTCAGTGCAGAAGGAG
>VXBL01009312.1:167844-190531 GCA_013400195.1 Aramus guarauna
CGCCCATCTAGGGAACAAGGGGAGTGATAGAGCAGCTCTGGTGTGCCCCTGGCCCCCAGCAAGGGTCAACCCCCCCCCCACAAGCTTTCTGGATATTAACATCCAGAAACTAGATTACATTCACCTGCATGTATACCTTAGACCATACCACCACTGTACTTGCTAAAAATTGCCTTTCTATGTCTCACACCATCACTGTGTCCTACCTATGTGTCTATTTTTGAACAGGGAGATGAAGTACAGGGAGGCTAAGCCTAATATCACACAGGCAGTCAGTAAGGAAGCAAATAGCTGAACTTAAACCTACCACGTCCTACATCATCCTAATTTCTAGAGCATCCTTGTAGCTTGAACAGAAGGAAGCTCCCTTGCACCCCATACCCAGCAGTTCCTGAACTGCAAAGTGAGACAGAGCTCATGGGGCAGCAGAAATTTCACTGAAATTAAACCAAGTAGATTTACATTAGCTAAGTATGCAAATGTCTTACACCAGTAATATGGCAAGTTCTTAGTCATTCATTTTAATAGGCCCACTTGCCTCTGGGAAAGGGCTAGAGATCTCTCCTGAATATTTTCTGCTAGAGTAGGTGAAATTGCTAACAGCATCAGTATTTAAGGCTCTTGTATTGCAAACCCTCAGCTACACACAGCAGTCTCACCTTTGAGACTTGCTTTGATATTTATCAATGACAGAAGGTTCTTTTAAATCCTCACAGCAGGCAAAACAGTGCCATGACCCCCCACACAGCAGCCCTGCCAGATCATGGGACCCACAAGCAAAGAAGGGCAACAGCAGTGCCAGTGCAGGTGACCCCAACCTCCCACCTCGTTGGGGCTGGTGGGGTAGCCCAAGCACACCGCACAACTGAAATGCAGGCAGCTGAGATGAGGAAGGGTGAGGAACAGCATTTATGTAGGTGCTCATCTAATTAGGTACTGAGGAGGAGACACAAGCAAAGTCCCTGACTAATGATACCCCTCCGCCTCAGGATTGTCAGCCAAAACCCACCAAAACTGACTGCTAGACAGCAGCAGCCATCCCATCTCTCCATCACTATGCAAACCATTAGACTCTCACTTAAGTGCTTATTTATGAGTAAAAGGTGCAAGAGCAGGCTTACTGCCTCCTTCCTTCAACATCTCACTAGGCAAGATAAAACACATAATTGTTCATGTGCTGGTTCTTCGTGCTGGTAGAGGGGTCTGGGACAGCTATGTGCTGAGCTTTAAGCACATGTTGAAATCCTGTTCTGAACCCAGACAGATATAAGCTTGTGTTAAGATTAAGGTTTGCCTGATGCTTTGCTGAATCAGACAAGAAAAGACACCAAAAACCCCACTGGAGAAAGCCTGGAGGATACCAAGGAGAGAGGACAGGGCTGGATTCATTACTATTTTAACAGCAGCCCACTCTTTCAAATTAGTTGATACTTCTGAAGGCTGTTCAAGTGGTTGAACTGTTTCCAGGCTATTAAGTTGGTGTAAGTATTTACTTTGAATAATATTTTGTGATTCAGCTGCCAGATCTCTTATCTGTAGCAATTTCCAGTTAGTAGGTGTCACAACCACACAGCCATTTGCTCACTTCTCCCCTCAGTGGATGGGGGAGAGAATGAGAAAAAAAAGTTAAAACTCATGGATTGACATAAAGACAGTTTAATATGACAGAAAAAGAAGAGAATAATAAAGAATACACAAGTGAGGCACAGCTCACTAACCACAGACCACCAATGCCCAGCTCATTCCTGAGCCAGGGTCCAAAGCCCCTGCCAGCTTCCCCCAGGTTATATGTTGAGCATGACATGGTATGGTACAGAACATCCCTTTGGCCAGTTGGGGTCAGCTGGCCCAGCTGTGTCCCTTCCAAGATTCTTGTGCACCCCCAGCCTACTCACTGGTGGCATGGTGTGAGAAGCTGAGAAGTCCTTGACTTGGTATAAACACAGCTTAGCAACAACCAAAACATCAGTGCATTATCAACAATATTCTAATCTTAAATCCAAACCAAACTTTATCCCAGCCAAAACCAGGACAAACAGCTTTCCTTTTATGCCTACCAACCCTCTTGCAAGAACTGATTCAGCAGTAGGACACCATAGACTAAAATATCAAATGCATCTTGGGCAACATATATTTTGGCTTTATCTCTCACACTGTATCACAGGTGTGTAAACTATTAAGAATACCAGCTTTAGGAAAACAGCAGATATTGTTTCTCTTGTAAGACCACACATTAAAATGAGCTAGTAATGGAGAACATGCTTACAGCCTTCTGTGGACTGTCAGTGTTTTAAACAACTAAAATAAAGGAATGCCTTTTAATTCTTTAGCCCTCAGAGACAGTGATTTTAAAGCACTTTTTACAGCCTGCCTCTAACAACACCTCTGCTTGGCACCAAGCAATCACCAAAGACAAGAACCTTATCTCAAAAGGCTTACAGTTAAAAACAAAAGAAAAGTTATCTCAAAAAACCTGAGAGATCACTAAATATTATTCTCCTATTTCATAGATAGCTAGACCTTTCTGTACTGTATTTAATAGACATACACAAAGCCTGCAGAGTAAACCAGCACAGGCTCTAGCAAAGCTGAGGATTAGGACAAGTCAGAAAACAGAGAGCTCACATTTATTCTTCAAGCAATCATTTCAGAAAAGAAAAAAAATAGTAACATCTATCCATAACAGACTTATACCAGCTTAGATATCTCTTACCCACTCCTCCTTTAAAGCCTCAACTTTCTCCATGGTGCCACAAGGAGAGCAGCAATCACACACAGCCACCCCCTACCCTCAACAGAGAAGCCAGGAGTCCATGTGCCCACAGCCATAGCCCCGCAGCCCTTTATAGTTTGTTTTGCCACCTGGTGTGAGACACAGCTGGGATGAATCTTCCAGAACTGCTCCACCCAAAACACTAGGCTCTGTAATTTGTGTAGGCTGTCGGAGTGGGACCAGGAGCCAATCCATCTCTCAATGCAGCAGCAATTTTCTCTACTAACCAGAGCGGTATCTAGTCCTGCAGAAGACCCAGAAGAAAAGCATGGCTAGCTCCTTGCAAAGGTCCTGCAGAAATCTTTCCAGTCTTCTGGAGAAAAAAAAAAAAAAAAAAAAAAAAAAAGCTACATCCTTTCCCCCACTAGGAACCCCTTCCCAATGATATGCTGCTCGAGGTCAAAATGATACTGGTACATTGTTGACACAGACCTTTCGCAAACAAAGACCACAAAAATAGTTGAGAGTTGTGAGGTGATAGGGAAGCGCCAACATTTCCCCATGGCAAGAGGAAAAGCTCTAAGCAGCAGCCTAAAAAGAAAAGGGTTTGCTTTTTGTTTACGATACTTGAGTGAGAGCAAACTGGGCCACCCATTTAGAGCTGGATCCTGCTCCCTGACTGCACAGCTATTTTTAACTTCTGTGTTTTTATAACAAGTCTGGCTACGAACTTTGCTACAGCTCCCCATACAAAGAGAATTCATAGACTTTCAGCAAGACTGCCGTATTTTAGATTAGATGGCAATTTTATTTGAAAAGTGACAAGGAAAAAAGTTGCTTCTCTTACTTGGCAGATCTGTGCCCTGTGTGCATTCAGCTATAATTTATTCATGCTGGTGATGAAATACATTCCCCTCATTTTCAATCGCTTGAGCTGGTGGAGCTCAGAGAGAAAGGAGTGTCCACATCTCAGGGCTTTCCAGAGCACATCTGTGGGAAACTTGCAGGGTTTGTGTTTTTGGGATTTGGGGGGGGGTTGTGTAGGGTTTTTTTTGTTTGTTTGGTTGGTTTTTTTTTTAATTGGGCTGGAATTTCTGTAGGTAGCAAGCACAGGTGGATCTCCCCTGCAGCTGCCCAACTGAGCTACTGTGTGTCCAGATGCTTGTGCCATCCAGGACTCACAAGATCTGTTCAGCTAGCAGTAGGTAAAACATCAGGAGATTCACCATGAAGTGAAAGTTATGAGATTCTCACATAATTCCTTGCCGCTGACAGCTAGGGCTTCAAACAAAAGGTTAAGCAAAAGCTTTACAAGAGCTGAGTCTGCAAAGGCAAGCAAGGGTGTATTTCAGCCGTAGTACCACCTCTGTCCTTTGGGCCGTTGCCACAACAGCCAGCTTCACCTCTTCCTCCCAGTAAAGCCGAGTGCAAGCAAACGCACCACCTGCAAAAAGGCGCCTGGAGAGGACAGAGGAGGAGCGGTCCTCCCTGTCCAGGGGGGCGTGGGACAGCCTGGTTTTGAAGAGAAGCAACACTCCCGCAACATTTGCCACATGCGTTTGTTTGGTGGCGTGTCCAAGGGGCATTCCTCAAAGACGGCCACCAGGTAGACAACACGGGTGACACAGATGCAGCTGAAAAATTTATTCCTTCCCAGTGGCTCCCTCCAGAGTCTAGCTTTTAGCTTCCTGAACTTTAGGGGAAAGTTGTATTCGGGGCAGAGCAAGGGGTGTTGGTGATTTGGGGTTTTTTAATTTTTACATAATGTCAGTAGATTCCCTAAGATACAATACTTTAGAAATCAAGCAGCCAAATATATATAAATAAAAGGAGAGCAAAAAATAAGAGAAAAAAAAATGATGTCACCCTCAAGCAGTTCCATCAAGGGATGACATTTTAAATCACATCATGTCTCACACCCATTTCTTAGTGCAAAATAAATCACTTGAACAGAGTGCAAGCCAATTTTTACTTTAAAAAATGTTGTGTCCTAAGGCTCTCTTCTTGAACTTCAAAAGCATACTTCATAATTACTCTACCTATCAAAGGAAACTCAATATTTCACCTCCAACCTCCCTCCGCTTGTGTTATAATTTTTAATTGTTAATAAATTATATTAATTTTAAACTGGTTATTCTCTCTTGAAATTACATCTTTCAAATGAGTATGCAAACTTATTTTAAATTAACATATTTACCTTAAAATTATATTTCAGTAATTTGTTTATGACTTTTCTTCCCTGTTAGTTCTTGTATTAGGATTTCAATCTTGGGTCACTTCATTTAATTTTGAGTACTATTGTCTCAATTTAAGAGTCAAAATCTATTTCACAGAGCTTGAAATTTCTGAAAAAAAAAATTACTTTTCTTTTTGTAGCACATTTATATATTTTCGTTCGGAGGCATCACTATGCACTGCATGGGCTTTTGTCATTGCAAGCTTAAGACGCAGGGAAAATTTGGAGGTCTTGTTTACAATATAAAATCTGCTCTTACAAGTGCACGCAGGCACTCTTAAAGAATATATCACATCAGTATTTCTGGCAGGGCTGCCTTATTTTCTTTAGCTAGCAGGTGTTTTACTTAACGCTCAGTCCTTGCAAATACATTCGAGAAGGCCAGTCGTGGGAGCCATCGGTAAGGTATTTTCTGTAGAGGCGAGGGTGCTTCTGAAGAAGGAAGCAAGGTTCCTGTGAGTATTCAGGTCTCATAACGAAGGCATTATTCTTCATAGAGCCCAGCAGTCAGCCTTTAAGAGCTCTCACTGGTTTTTCAAGGCTGGTCACATACTTAAATAGATGAATGACTCTTGCAAAATGGTAGAAAAATGTTGGTTCGCCGATGCCAGTGTGACATAAATCAGCGCTCTTAAAAACTCCAGCATGCAGGAATTATCTTTATGGCGTGACCAACCAAAAAAGGTTGCAAAGCCTTGTGCCTGAGAAAGACCTGGGCTGGGAAAAAGGCAGAGAAGTTCACGCCCGAGCAATGCTCAGCTGGCTTCTGAGGCTCTCAGAGCGGATCAAGGCATACAGGAGCACACTGCAAAGGAAAAAGCACATCCAGTTGGTGAACTCAACTACACGGCTGAACAAACAATTCCCCTGTTTAAAGAAAAACCTTCCCAGAGATGCCTTTGGGATTCCTGGGCAGCACACAGGAAAGAAAAACAAAGCAGAGACTGTCCCCAGGGAGTACGTTGTGAATGTTACGTTAAGATCCGTGTGTATAGGACACTATTCAGTGCCAGGTGGGTACTCTTATAGTCTGCAGGGGTGTGTGTGCGTGGGTGTGTGTGTGAAAAAAAAAAAAGACGACTGAGACTGTCTCACCATCCCAGTAAATTACATAGCCACATACAAAATTATTTTTTTCCAAAGTATCAGTAGACAACTGCAAATTGCCCAAGTTAGAACTCCCACTATCAAAGGTGTGAGGCAAATCCTGTATCTCAGAGACTGCTACTCCTCAAACTTGCCACATTTTGTCATCTTGCCCTCATCATTCTTTATGCGCAAGTCTTCCCATAGGAAAGAAATCTAGGTTTTGCTCTTCCTTCGGCCAAGCTCTCTGATCACAATGAAATCCACAGAGTCAACAACATTTTGTGACTCCTGACGACACCCATCGCTGGCAGATCACAGGACGGCTAAATCACAGGAAGACGGAAGAAGTACAAGCACACCAAAGAATAGTTTCAGATCAAACTCAGAGTCTTGCATAAATGTCTATATATGCTCCCAAGTCCCAGCTCACCAAGATGAAAATGTAGCTCCTAATTCTTCCCATATGTTTCAAACAAAATGTTATGAATGAAAGATGGATCTTCTTCCCTGTTGTTCCCTTCCAGCGCAACCCACCCAGCTCCAAAGTAACCCACTTCTTTCTAGTTCAGTCTGCTCTGCGTGGTCAGAAGCAAAGCAGGGAGCCGCACCAACAAGGACGCTGGACTTCTCCTCGCCAAAGGAGCAGGCGCGTGAGGTAGAAGGCAGCACATGCTGGAAAACTCAGATGTCGAAACACGTTTTTCTCCAGCAGAACAAGAGAGGGAGGTGTCGTGTGGTGCGAGGCAGCGCAGTTCCTCTCTTTTATGCTGTGAGGGCTTCCAAGAGAGAAGTGTCTTTCAAACAAAAGTGAGGCACCGTAGCTTTCCAAATGTTCTCATTTATTTCTGATAGTTGTCTTTATTTAAGGAGCAGCATGTTTTCTCTTGAGTCTGGCGTAGCCACTGGCTGAAGCAACAGATGCACCACACTGATGATCCTGAAGAAGAGAAACACATCTGTCTGCAGTAGCTTTTTTGGACTCTGAGGACCAAGTGTGTAAGCCTGTGGGAACTTCACAGACACTTGAAGTCCTAATTTATTCATTGTTGATTTATTTATATACCTTTGTGCAAGAGCTTTAGTGAAACACAGTAATGTATATAGAAAAGTTTTAGCATATAAATTACATTTGTTCCTCACTTTAAGATATCAAGCAAAAAAAAAAAAAAAAAAAAAAGGAACAGACTTTAGGTATCTGTGAAATGGCATGTCGTTAGATACTTGTGTACTGAGGAGGGCATTGGATGTTTTATAGTGTACACAATTGGCACACCTGGGAAAATGCATATCCTGCCAGCCAAAATGCCTAATCTCTTCTTTAGCAGTTTTGTGGTTTAATTACAAAACCTAGTGAACAATTAAAATTCAGGTCAGCACACAGCAGCAATACCAGCCTTTGATGTGGGGTCAGTCTTGGTCACAGTCCTGTACTCATTACATAGGTTAATCAACTTAGTGGAGTAAATATGACAGGACTGACCAAAAATCTATGTAATTACCATCGCTCTGAGAGCACTGGCAAGCAGGGCTGGTTTATTTGTTTGATACACAAGCATTATTTCTTCTAAATAAAACACCAATCCGGAGCTGTTACTGTAAAGCAGATTTGTTTCCTCAACGAGCAGTCCCTCTTGTTGCTGCTGTCCATCTGTACGCGCGTGTGCACGTGGCAGGGTGTGCACCTCCACGTGCACTCATGCAAGCACACCCCCGTACACAACAGCCGTAGTGTCATCATTAGATTTGTACAAGTGACTACTTCTTCCCCTGCAGCATCCCACTGACCGCAGCTGGTTATGTTCTGTGTTGCAAAGCCACTGCGCAGACCTAGGTGCAGTAATTTTGTATGAAATAACGCACACATTACTTTTCGTCTCAGAAAGAGAAAGGCATCTGTGTGACAGTGGCACTGAAATGGGCTGGGAATATATGGCAATATCTGATTGTGACTGCCCCGGCCATCTTCACCCCCCAGTCCAGCTCACGAGACTTTTTTTGTCAGTGCAAATATCTGAGCATCTTTCAAACAGTACCTACTTAATAGGAATGGATCGCAACAGCCAGATCAAATATTGCTTTCTCTTGCCCAGACGTAGATTCTCCTTGATCCCTGAATCAAGGAAACCCATCACAAGCCTCAGACAGGTCACACTCTGTCCAGCTCAAGAGATGCAGCTAAGGCCAACATGTTAAAACCCTCTGCACTGGAAAAGAGAGATTCCTGCTGGCTTTCGGGGAACATGCGCAGTGCTTGCTTCCCGCCCTGAAAGTCGGGAGTTATCAGGCTGTTCAGCCTGGGATTTTCGCAATAGGCACCCAATTCCCCCTGAAAGAAGAGTGACAGCTAGGAGGTTTGAGCTGGGATTTTTGCAACACTCACCAAACTCCCAGGGAAATTCAGTGAGAGCTGAAGAGTTTTGATCCCTCACATGAAAGTTGATAGCAAATTAATATGCAATTCAATGGGGTAGGAGTAGGTCTGGGTGCCACACTCCCATAAGCTCTTTTGAAAATCACAGCCTTAAATGGTAATATTCTGATATTCCAAATATGTGGGGTTAAGTATTTTTTCTAATTCTTAAAAATGTGTTAGTCATAATTTTTTTCTGCCTTTCAGTCCCTATGAGATAAAAGGAGTCGGGCTTTACAAGCAGCAAGATTTACCAAAATAGCCCCAGAGAAGTTTTAAACCGTTTTCTACAATATTTCCAAATTCTTTTCTAGTTCTCCTTTCTGTAAAATATGTGCCGTACAGGGTGCGGGACTGTGGGCTGAGCATTTGTCTGGGCTGCCGCCTGTGCGTTTGCGATGGGTGTCACCTGAACCCTATCCATTACCCTCGTGGTCCTCCCTAGGAGCAGCCAGCCAGCCATAGGTGACAATTAACCAAAGGAGGAGGCGGCAGAAACGCGCCGGAGGATACGCACAGCCATAAAATACATGGCAACCGAGTACAGCATGGCATTGTAGTGGCACGCTGTGTTTTCTTTAGGGTGTGTCGAAATATTAGAATAGGACAATAAAGAAAAAAATGGGTTTTGTAATAAACCGTGGGTCGTCCCGTTGTAAAACAAAAGCTTAATTGCTGTAGAGACAAGGTCTGTGTCTTCTTGTGCTTGTTTTCTGGTGTCTGTCTCAATGGCCTCTTTATATACTATTGGAATAACAATAAATAACAGGAGCCTTTAAGTGCTGCTACAGTGTTAATGCTTACTACGAGCTGATGAACAGATCTTTACTGCTCATTTTCTGTTTGAGTCCCACTCCCTACAACACTGCTCTCTCATTCTCCCCACCCACCGCATTTAAACGAACAAACCACGTTTTCTTTATGTCATCTCCATCCATCCCAAGAGCTTTGATCACCAAAGGGAACATGTCAGAGCTGGCAGTGTTCTCATTCTGGGGGAAATGTTGATATTTTGAACTTATTTTTGTTGTGCATCTGAATGACAGCAAGTATTTTCAATTGTGTTAGTTTTCCAAGGAAAAAACCTGCTCTGGTCAGGATAGCTTATTTAGCTTACATTTAACGCATCTTTGTAGTTTGACTTATTTTAGTTTTAAAAATGACTTTCTAATGGCTTCCTTAAAAAAATTAAAAACAAACCTTCAGGAAAAAATTGCCTGGAAACAAAACACTGAAGCTGCTTGTTGTGGCAGTAGTAAAAAAAAAAATGTATTAATATCTTGCTTTTATATTTTCAAATAAAATTCACTGAAATGGTCACAAACCCACTAGACATTCACTTTTTAATAAAAATGGCACTACAGATTGTGTAGTGTCAGTCACCAGAGCCATCCCTATCACCATTCACAGCGGCCGAGCTGGTCCCATGCTGACCGATTTATCTCAAGAAACTTGGCTTGGCTTCCTTTTTTATTCCCGAGTCTGGAAAACACAAGCAGTCCAAGGGCAGTGCAGTGCAGAGCCAGCAGGAGGTGCTCCTATAGCAAGAAAATACATCCAATGGAATAAATCACAGACACGTAGCACCAAATTTCCCTTCTGATATAATAAACGCTTGGCATATTCAAAAAAGGAGTTTTGGCATAGCAGGGAAACCAGTTTGAGCTCTCCTACTGCCGAAACCTAGACAGATGCAGTATTTCTCTTGGTTTTAAGTTACTATAATCAAGCATATTGCAAAAGAGGAAAAAAATAAACGAAAATATGTTATTAGGTCCTAGTAGACTTGCAATTTTTGAATTTCTTTTACAAATGCCCATAGAGTATTCCGTCTTTATCCTCCCAAGTCACTGAGAATAACACATCAAAGAGCATGTTTGCATTTCTATAATAGATAACAGCATTGACATAAGCTTCAGGGTTCATACAAACTATAAACTGAATTACCAATCTCCTATCTCACATATTTATAAACTGTAAGTCGAGCCTGGAGAAAAAATTCCAACTCCAGGTGAAATAATTATTCTGGAGCTTTCAAAGAGTCACTTCTGAGCTGCAGTCTGAATTCCAGTGGATGTGAATTACCGGTTTGGTTTGTACCAGCCTCTGCTTGCGTAGCAAGAGTCAAATGGCAACCTGGATTCTGCTGGTCAATGCAAGGTCGGCGCTGTCATTTGAACAAGAGAATTTGTAAAAGCCGCGGTCTCTCAGCCTCCCTTGGCCGAGGAAGGAAACAATTTGCTGCTGCCATGCTCTTGCATTGCCTCCAAAGCCACGGCCCCGTGGAGGCCAGTTCTCCTGCAATCCTCCAAAATGCCAGAGCCTCAGCAGAGCAAGCCCTGTTAGCCCTGAGCTTCTGCTTACAAACCTGAAAGCATTATAAGCTATGACAATGTTCTCCTTGCACATTAAGGAAAGAAGAATATAATTGCCCTTATTTCTATAAACCAGAAAGCTCACACAGAAAGGGCCCATTTGCAGGGAAACTGGGCATTTTCCAAGCTTCTTTGATGCCAAAGCATCAAAAAGCCAGGGGACCCTCCCTACGAGGCAGCGGTCAGTGCAACAAATAGAGTGCTTCCATGAGAGCGCAGGTAACCCAGCAGTACGTATGCCCTGACAAGGGCGAAACTGGGAAAAGTCAACGAAAGCTGCCTTTCTGCTATTGTCAGGTGCTGGTCGAGCGTGACTCACCTAAACCACAGGGCTGAGACCACAGTTCTCGGATTAGGTCGCACATGGGTGAAATACAATGTCTAGAGACAGCGTGAGTCATTCACGCAGCAGCTCTCTACACAAGCACATTGAATTTTTGTGCGCTGTATTATCAGAAAGAAAAACAAGGCAAAAAAGGAAAACATTGCTAAAAAATGGCTATTGTGCTGTCTCACACAAATAAGTTAAAAGAGAAATCGAAACCCTTAAGCCAATACCACTATTGGAACTCCAATACTGGTCTGAGCCATCAGCTCCTCGACATAACTCCCCAAAGTGTCTCTTCTCCTGCTGCTGCTGCTGTTCAGCATGGCCAAAAGGAGAAGACCATAGGTGTCAGAGGAAATAATGGTGCGGGATGTGAGGCAGGATGTTCTTTTACGGGCTGGTTTGGCAAAGACTGACTGGAGTCTAAGGCGGACACATTTGTTTCTAGACCTCACAGAAAAAACAGTAGACCAAATATTTTTATGTGAACTTCTCAGTAGGACACAAGAGTATTTGGTTCTGGAATATATAGCAGTGCGTAGGCGTTTAAGATACGCAAAATTAGGGGACTTTAGTTATTATGGGTTTATTCTGAGAATTCAGACCTCTCCTCTTAAGGTCTAAAGAAACTATCTTGTCAGAAATGGCTCTAATTTTTCATCTTAGAGACTTTACATTGTGGTTCCTCACCACAACACAGATAGGAACAATCCTTTTCCTTGCATCATCCTCTATTGCATTATGCAAACATTGGAAATCCATTAAATCCAATGTTATTAAATACCTTGCAACTGAAATAATCAATTATTTTTATTTCAGCGATAGGACAAAAAGCTTTTATCTAAAGTGTTGCTAATTTACTGAGCATTTACTAATTTAAAAACCTTTCCTGACAGACAGGACCAATTCCAAACCAGACCAGGTATAAGACACCCAAAGTTTTGCCGCTTGGTGACAAAACCAGCCTATAAAATGGCTTTTTGGAGGTTCTCTTAGCCTCGTCAGCATGATCGATTTTTGTTCGCTTACTACTGCGCCAGTAAGCGCAGAGTTGGCATTAGGATTTGGGGTCGGATCAGCACAAGGATTCTGGTGACAATAGCAGCATTCACAAGCTCTGTCAACGCGGCATGGTTTATTTAATTCAGCAAACACTTAGCTTTGGCGGCAGAGAAAGGCAAAGCAATGTAGACAGAAATATTAAGGTAGAAGTTGAGAGAAGAAAATTTCTCCTGGCTAGACCATGTCTAGATTCAAAGAAAATTGAGAGGGGGGAGCAAGGGAGTGGGATTTTTTTGTTGTTGCTCCTAGGTTGTTTTTTTCTGAAACAAGGTCCTGTTCTTGTGCTGCAAGTGGCAGAAACATGAGGTGAGGATCATTAAGTGACGAAGGCTCTGCAGCTGACATTACAGGACAGATTCAGCTCAGTCTCTTTCATTTTACTCCTCTGCAAATTGAAACACTCTCTTATTTTTCTCATTGGAGAAATTGTCTAAGAGGATCAATGCCCGGGAGAAAAGCAAGTTCAGCTTTCTGAGAAACAGGGACCAGCACTGAAAAGACACTCAAGAAGGAACTAAAAAGTACTTGACTGTTGAATAGGTTAGTATTTAAAAAATTGGACTGTGTAAGTGAAAGATGAAAAACTGTTCCAGTAGAATATGCAACAACACTTTAAAATGGAAGTTTACAAACAAGAGCCCCTTTGTTCACTGGTGCCATTTCGTTTGGGGCTTGGAGGCTTTTTTGTTCCTTTCTGGCTCCAAATTACCTTAAAAGAAACTAAAAAAACCCTCTTGTTCCAAAATCTTGCTGAAAAAATATTTTTAGGTTAAAACACACAAGAAAGCACATGAATATGATGGAGTGGTATGTTTGACCGACTCTCAGGTCAAACGATTTCCGAATTTGCTAGCAGTATAGCAGTGGGTCAGATCCTACTGTATATCAGGGAAATGCAGCACCACCCCAAAACTGAGGTTGTTCAATAACACAGGGCTGCAATTATTGAGTGTCCCTGATACCCCCACGTGATATCTTACTGTCAGGTGTCTTACTTTTTTTTTCTCCAAATGGTTTGCAGCTTTTCTTCTTGCGCTACTCCAAAACCGTCACAGCTGGCAGAGGCGCTTGAGCCAGATGCTACGAAGTTTGAAGGAAGAAGGGCTCCAGGGTACAGCATTTGCTGTGAGGCTCCTTCAGCTTTATGGAGAGTTCTCCCCACCTTTCCCAGGACAGCACCAGCAAAGGGTCTTCATGCCCTGCAAAGAATATCTATCTAGGCTGCAGTCAGCAGAGATGGGTTTCTGAGAGAGGAGCTGGGCTCGCAGAGTTGAGTGAGCAATTTTGTGTTCTTCTAATAGTTTCATTTGGCTCAAGCATTTAAAGCCTTACAGACTTAGAGAGCTGTCCTCATAGTTTTTGTGTAAATGAAATAAGTAAGTGTTCCTGCAAAATTCCTGCCGATAAAGCCTTCCCATTACACCAGTGTGTTGGAATGGGCAGACCTACTCACCATTAGTAAACAGAGGGTGGACTCATTGCAGAGACCCTCCTAGGTTCAGTAAGTATGGTTACTGGTATAGCCCAACTGCTCAGAGCAATAGGTTGTTTTCATATACAGTAACTTACACAGACAAAAACCTTTCATTGGAAAGGAAAAGTGTAGCCAACGAACTAGCCTGGTTAGGCATACATGCATTGCCCCACGGCTACGTGAACTAAACTCAGACAGGACAAGGAAGGAACAACAAATAAAACACCCTGGTTCGGTGGCCTCCCACTTTTCCAGGGAGAGGGTAAAGACTTACCCCTCAGGAAAATCCCTCACAGCTTCCCAGCTTGGCCATCTGGTTGAAATAAAGACATTTACAATCATCAAAACCAAAGTGGTACTGCACACTGTGCTGTGCTGATGGCCAAAAGGAGTGCTGTTGCTCTGAGAGGCCCCCGCCGGCCTGCCACCACCCTCCACATGAGCTAATCGAAGAGCATAAGCAGCACTTACAAATCAAAATAACACCTGTATTTAGTATTTGTGACTCTCATGGACCTGCAGTGTTACAATTGCCAAGAAAAATGTGTGCCAAGTACACTTCACCTGAGCAAAGAAAGCGGGAGAGCAAGGTTTCTCCTGTGGCAAGGCAGGGAGCTGTGCTCTTGGCCCAGGAAAAGGAGGGCTAGCCCGGACCCTTCTGGGTCTGCTTGCCTGGGACACTGCCTTGGCCACAGAGGCAGCGGCCCAGGCCTTCACACCAAGCCACAGGCAGTGGCCACAGGCCTTCACAGCAAGCTGCTCAGCCCGGTTATGTATGCTATACGTATACAGACACGTATACGCACGTGCACATATAGGTGTATGTTCAGACTCTTAATTGGGATTGGGGTCCTGTTGTGTTCCTCACGGTACAAATACAGAGCATACCATGGGCTTGCTCCAAGAGGCAAGTCTATGAAACCACAAGTAAGGATTAATTTTAAGCAACTGCTGCCAAGACCTCTGAAAGTATGTGCCTGAAAACTCCTTCATTGTCCCTTGTGCTGGAGGCCAAGAGATTAGGAATGAGCAGCCAGCCTCCTTCAAAGGACTTCTTACAGGACCCTAAGCCCAGCAGCACCACGGCAGCTCTGGCAATCGGCTCCTTGACTTCTTCCATGAACAGTTCGTGTTTCCTCCCCTTTACCAAGGAACAATTGACATTAAATACTTCTAGGTCTTGGTCAATGCTGTTTTCTTTTTCTTTGTTGGCCTCATGTCTGAGTCTCATAAAACTCAGACCAAAAGACAGTAAGTGACCTTGGGGCAATTTTCAGACCATCCATCTGTTGCACATAACTTCACAGTCAAAAGAGCCTGCGCCCCCGATACATCCAGCACGGAGGCAGACACTCCCTGGAGGAAAATTGCGAAGGCTATGGCACGTCTCGCGGTCAGACCTAGGGCTGCTCTAAGCCTCTGACAAGCTACGCTTTCAGAGCTGAACACCTAGCGAGCCGTTTTCAAGGATTTTCCCTCCATCTTTCATCCATCTTCTTCCACGCTGCTCGGTTTAGCCACCGGTTGCGCCTGAGCATTCCTACCTGCGGGAAAGCCGCTGCCTCCTCGCCCCTCCCCTGCCCGGCTGGCGGCATGGCTCCCCGTTGCCTGCCCACCCGCCAGGCCCCTCTCCTGCACCCCTGCCAAGCACGCCGCCGCGCCGTGCTGTCTCTGCGCTCAACCAGCCTGGCCCATCTTCCCTCGAAACTGCTTCCAACAATCCTATCGGGGCATGGGCATTTTCTTCTTGGACCTGACGGCAGCCACGTCTCTCTCCAGGATCCTCCAGCCACGCAGCAGTCTTGAAGGAAGGTGAGCGCTTGGGTCCATCTCAAGCCCTGCTTTTTCCACGTCACCCAAACAACGGCCGACATTTAGGCTCCTGGCAGAACAAAAGGGGCAGAGAGGTTAAATGTTAACTATTGCATGCTTACTAAATTATGTTATATTAATCTCTCCATTACCATAGGCATGGATTTCAGAATCAGTGTGAAAGCTGTGGCTGCTGCCGTTTCCTCCTCTACCATACAGCAAATGGGTGTTTGTGCTCTTGACAGGAGTAAGGCGCAAAGGGTCCCCTGTTTAGGTGACAGATGACAGCCACGCAGAGGCCATTAGCCCGAGCCCTGTGGCAACTGAACCGACATGCAGACCTTGGCCTGAGCACAACAGTTACGGGCATCGCTCCACACCGAGTTATATTTAATGCAGGACCGGGGCCTAAATTACACAGCAGTTTGGGAGAACTCCCTTTGAAAAGGCTTATGAGGTGCCACCTGTTTCCCAGGTCAGAGCCAGGACTTTGGAAAACACATATATTTTACAAGATCCAGATCAACTGAATGAAGTAACGTTAACAGGACCCCCTCCCCGGCTGGGGCGGTGGGCAGGAGGCAGCTGCCCTGGTGCCTGGCTTGAAATTAGCAGCAAGTCCCGGGGGACGTTGCAGGCGTCCCCGGCTGCAGGGCGAGTGCGTAGACCTGAACACCCCCAAAGTGCAGAAGTGTGACTGAGGGGACAGGGAGCTTCTGAGGTGAGAAGGAGCTGAAGGATAATTCAGTTCCCAGTTGAGGATGATTCAAATAAATTCAATGACATGAACTTCTTCCAAAGCAGAAGCTCCCCTGGGGCAGAGACCTGCTAATTTGGAGAGCATCCTGTTCACAACAGAGGCTGCACGGGCACCTCCATAAACTGGGGGGGGGGAGGAGCAGGTGGGGAGACCTTCCTGTCTGAATCAGACCTTTGTTCAGACCCACAACATCAAATCCACCAGCACAGGTCGGGGTGCAGATGCGATAAAACCAGCTCATTGCAACCCTGCGCAAGAGCTTGCATAAAGCAACCGACCTGAACACCCCCAAAAGCTGCTCTGCACCCTTCCTCTGGATCCGCCTCTGCGGTCTGCCTCAGCTGGTTTTCAAACCGCCATAGCAGTTCCTAAAGCACCACCATTTTAATATCTACATACGCAACCTCCTGATGCGTTTGGTTTAGTGAGCCACAAACTACCTTAAAAATGCAACATAAAATCAAAGAATTCACTGCTCATAGCTCCAAGTAGGGAACCAAGTAATTAATATATAGCTTAATCTACAGCTTCTGCTATCCTTATACAGCTCTAGCGCTTTGGCCTGCAGCCCCTTTGCTTTAATTGCTCTCGCTAAAGATAGCACTCTTGTAATGCAAAATAATCTGGTGAATCCTACGCCCGTATCAGGGCTAAATGCACGGTGTGTAAGAGGAAAAGACGAGAGCTTAACATAACAAGGTGTTTGCTTGCATTCAAGCAAAGTCAAAATAATATATCACGAATGAAACTAAATCCCATTAAAAGCTAATTTTTTTTAGTTATCTAATATTATTTTTGTTATGGTGAATGTTTCATGGATGATCTTTTGTTAACATACAACGTCGAGCCACAGCCTGTCTGCATGCCAATGATACCTTCTTTAAAGAAATATAAATACCGTGCAACACTTCTGATCTTTGTTGTATAAAGATTTTGTTTTATGAAACACTATTTAGATGCTTCACGGCCAGCAAACAAATAAATGTTATAAAAAGTAGTCTTGGCTGCGAGAGAGGTCTGAAAGACTGAATTCCTCGAGGGACAGACAAATAAACGAGGGAAAGTTTTATTTCATTATCAACATAGTAGCGGCATACACACATCAGCTGGTATTAATCTTGGTTATAGCTTGAGGCCAGTGACTGACGGCATGCTGCAAATTCAAATTCTGAAGGAAAAAAAAAAAAGGTGATCCTCTTGATTGATATATTAAATCTCATTTTAAGTTAGATCGGATTGCAGACGTCTGACTTTTCCGTCACAGCCCGCGTTTGGGTCAGTTTCTGCAGTTTTTGGTTTCCTACTACGCACTCTTCTGCTGTATTACCTTCCCCTTGCCAAGAAGGACTGTCTGCAATTGAAAGTTGCAGGACTTTTTAAGGTGGAGGTTGTATCCGACCGGTCACGTTTCATACCCCAAATGAATTTGCCTAATCCTTTTCTGAATCCATTCATCATTTCGGCCTCCATAACATCTTACGGCAAGGAGCTTCATAATTTAATTACACATTGTGTAAAAAGGTACTGACATTAGTAAAAGTTATTAAACTCTTTTAGCCCAGAAGAGTATTGCTAACTAGAGTCCCTTGTTTTGTAGAAAAGCCTTGCTGGGTGGACAAGGCTGCTGCAGGTTCACCCAGGCACGCAAGCTTTGCAGCTACTCCTTCGTTCTGGCCAGCACAAAGCAGGAGAGGAGGTCAGGCAAACACGGCAGAGAAAGCACGGCTTGCTGCCGAGATGTGCGAGCCAGAAGACGGCTGATCGATCACGGCGTAACGGCCTGACCTGGCAGGCGAGCAACAGCAGCCACCATCCGGACCCTGCCCGACTTCTACCCTCCGCAGGTCACCCGGCCAGTCTCAGCAGGTCCCTCTCTCACTACCCTGCTCCAGTGGGGCAGAAACCGTCCTCCTCATTAGGCTGGGCTCATTCCCAGCAGGGCTGAGCACCCACAGCTCTGGCCGAGCTCAGCAGGAACTACAAGTGGTCCCCGAGACTCAGGCCAGCGCCGCGCGGGGAATTTTGTGACTGTAAGTGCAACCACTCACTTACGGTTTTCTCCTCTACCCCACGCTGTCCTTACTGTCATCCCCCTGTTTTTCAGCTCAGGGTCTCAACTGTAGGTGCCTGCTCCAGCAGAATTATGAGTCAAGGTCTGACCCGAACCTCCTCATATGTGATGTTCGCCCTCCTTTGACAACCCAGCCACACCTGCAGGACTTTTTTGTTCACAGCCCTTTAGTTCCCTCAGCCTTAGAGAGCCTTTCTGAAATTCTGCATTGCAAGCCGAAACCGCCCCTTTTCCCAGGACGTGGACACAGTAGCCCACGAGACCCACGCAAAGGAGGACGGAGCTAAAGGTGAGGTGGCCAGCTGCAACTCAGACTGATGGCGCGCAGCGTCGAAAGGTGAGCCTTAACTGCGGTCCCCGTACGCCGTGCCTCTCTGCCTTCCAGTCACCATGAAGACGCATGTTTTTGGATCGTTACCAGATCCGAAATTGTGAAGCTGCGATGCTGAGATGACAAGGGTCTGAACAATACCCCAGACTCCTGCAAACTCCTGACTGCCGTCTTCTGACGCTTCCCTAGCAAACACCACTGCCTTCGACCGGCATTCAGCTGTTACTGTTCAATACCTCTGTCGGGCAAATTAGTGGCAGTTACTTCCCTGGGAAGCAAGAGATGGTACTTTAAAATAAGACCCACCTCCAAATAACTTCCTCAGCAAGAAGGAAAATTCACCACCTCGTTACTCGCTTCAGACGTTTCCCCCCGGGGAGTGCTGTGCGTCTGTAGGAGCGCAGCGAGATCTCCGGTACAGCCCGGCTGCTGTTCCCCCTCCCCATCCAGCTGCGAACGGGCAACGGACTTGGTCAGACAGAGGTCAGAGAATTAAAAAAAAAGTAAATAGGAGTCATGCACTGGGAGCACACATTCGCCGCATTGCTGAACTGTCTTGCTAACCCAGGAGAAGCCTCCCACACTCCCATGCCGTTAGTGCACAGCTGCCGCTGGAAAGTTGCCCGCGGAGCCTCCCTCCCCTCCCACCTCTTTCAAAGGACCTTGTCTGGAGCTACCAGGCTTCTGCCGGCAATATTTGTCAGGGCACAGAGGACTACTGTCACTTAAAAACAAGTGAGGGATTACAAGATGCTTTGATTTCGTTGGGAGCACAGAAAGGGAACGGTCGCCGTTTCAAAAGCTCGGAGGAAACGCTGGCGCGCAGTCAGCTCTGCATGTTCGTTGTACATTTGGCAGAATATATCAATTGGTTCATGCTGAATTCCAAAACAAGTCTACCTATAGCCATGCCAAGGGCTTTTGTAGATGGATGACTTCTGCACAAAGCACCTCACATACTTCTGGGGCTACGGATACTAATTTTGCGCTGTACAAGCAAGTACCACTAGAAATAAACATTTTCAGCGTAAGGCTTCCAATGACGCATGCACAAAACCCCTGTCAAAAGCCCCTCGGTGCCTTTGCCTGGTGCATCCGAGAAGCCACAGTGTGAGACGCGCGCCGGCCCTTCCGAGTGCAGAGCTGGAGGAGCAGAGGCAGGACTCGGTCGGAGGGGCCTTTGAAAACCTGCCCATGGACACTGCCCCCGGGTGCGGCATCCTGGCTCTCGGGGATGGAGAAAATCTCATCCGTTCTGGGTCACGTATAACATTTATTTATTCAGGAGCAGAACTTCCCCCTCTAAGAAAGTAGGAAATGTTGACGTAAACGGGCAAAACTGCTACTCTGCAATTAAAACACACTTCTTCAGCCAGAATCTCTCATAAATGTAGTGTCCAACAAAACTACTAAAGTTTGGATTTTCAAAGGCCCCCTCGGGGATATAGCACTCTACTGCCTTTGAACATCTCTTCGGTCCTTTCAAAAAACCCAGCCTAAAAATCCCTGCTGGGGGGCAGCACGTTGCTGTGCTCTTTTCAGGTCTTACCTTTAATACAGCATTAACCTCACATTTTGCATTCTCCCGTGCGTGGCTTTCTGGGTTTGGTTGTGACTCTGGGTCCTGCCTCCCCTTTTATCTACACACTGCGGATTATCTGATCTGATGAGTCATCAGAAATAATCCTGCAACGGCACTGCTCGATGTAAGGGTTAGTTCACAAGCTACTTCATGTCACCATTTATTTGAGTAAACCATGCCACTTTCCCTGCATTTTGTCTTGTGCTTAAAGAACAAAGAAGCAAGCAGCCCCTGAACTGCTAACTATTTAAATCTCAAAATAAGATAACTTAACATATTCGTGAGATCTGAGCCACCAATGCCTTCCTCTAAACAAAAGCTCTTACAGGAAAAATGCGCTGGTGAGATTTGCCCACTCAAATCTCATAAAGCCCATATTGTCGCAAGGGCTAAGAAAACCTAGCTCTTTAAATAGAGTAATTCTGGGCTAAGAACATTAATGGCATCCCAGAACTGGAAAGCTGGATGTGTAAATTAAAAAGCAAAAAGCACATATACACTCTTAATATCCTAATACCTATTACATGTGATCTCTTTCAAAGTAGCTTTAAATGAGTAGTGCAGTTACTCTTTGATATAGCTGCTAGAAACATAGCCAGGATGCCCTTTGTTATAATTTTAAAAAATGAGTCCACATTTCGTAAAGACTCATAATAACCGAGTTTTCAAAACCAGCACACATTATTCCCTATTTGTTTTTTTCCTCCATTCAAAGCACAAATCTGCAGCAAATACGGAGCTTTTCCCTTCACTCGGCAGCTTCCTCTTGGTTCCTCCAACCACAGACTGTTGGAAAAAAGCCCTTTGAGCCACCATGAGGGAAATGATGATGCGCGTGGTGAGAAATCCTCCCCACCCCTGCCTAAATCCCCCCGGGGCTGCCGGGGACCGGCATCACTGCTTCAACATCTGGGACCCCACAGCCCCAGCAGCATCTGGAGACCACAGCAGGGCGACCCACGCCGATGAGCAGCTGGATGTGGGTCACGGGGCTGTAGGCCACTGTCTGCAACCCAAACCTGGACCCAAGTCCAAAGCCACACCAGCTATCCGGAGCCTGCATTAGTAAAAGCACTGAAAAGGGACTGCACTGCCAAAGAGACTGTCTGCCTGGTACGAGACAAGAGTGAGGGCACTTTGGGTTTTGCACAAAAAAAACCCACCCAGATCTGTTATTTACAGCTTTTCCTATGGCATTCGTCAGAGGAGCAGACAAGCCCCTCACACACAACCACGTGTTTATTCTCACAGGGTGAAATACAGGCTTAGAAGTATTATCCTTGTTTTAGAGGCAAGGAACAGGTCTGTATTTCCAAATACCTTCATGCATCCTGAGGCAGCCCGGGGCTGGCTCCCCAGTGGTGCTGCACAGCAGCAAAGCATGCGGGAGACCGCAGCAACAATGCTGCAGAGCCCAGGGCTAATTGTCGCATCCCTGCTCGGGCCCCGCTCACCCCACGTCCTGACGGAGGAGGATTTATTTGCTTCAGAAGGAACTTGGTAATTCAGCCTATGTATTCAACTTGCACGTAAATCATGGATGTTATCTAAATAGGGTGGCAAACACAGACCCAGGGAACACTCATAACTTGGTCAGATCGACTTGAAAAGGCACTGTAAAAGCTTGATTTGAGAGATTTTGAAATCTGACATCCTTTTTGTGCTTTGCAGTCCTGGGGGAGCAGCGGGAGCCCAGAGGTGGGTGGCCATCCCTGCGGGCCTGGGACGGGCAGGGCACGCAGGGTGGTCATGGGGCCCCCCGGGGCTCCCCTCCCGCACCCCGGCTCAGCCACCCACGCACCTCACAGCTCATAAAACGTCCCAGTGCACCTCAGCAGCAGGGTGCATGCCTGTGCCTGTCGGGGAGTCGCAGGACACAGCGTAGGGGTCCCGCAAAGGGCTCCCTCCCCCCAGCGCACCCACCCCTCGGGGGGCCACCCTCGACATTTCCCGTGGGGGAGAAAAGCCCACGGAGGGTTTGCCTAGAAAGACTCTCTCTAAACCGGCACTGGCCTCTCGGGCGAGCGGGAGGGGGGCTTTTTGTTGCCGTTTGCTCGTTTGTCGGTCGATGTAAAGGAGTTTTCCCCCCGGGGCCGCGCAGCCCCGGCCCGGCCGGGCGGAGGGACGCGCCGTCGGGCAGCACTTCCAGGCGGAGCCCGCTTGGCTCCACAGCCCGGTGGTTTTAAACAAAAGAGTTGGGGTTTTGGTTTGTTTTGTTGTGTTTGGGTTTTGGGTTTTTTTTTTTTTTTTTTTTTTGTCTGAGAAAATAACTGCAACCCCCTTTGCAAAAATATATTTTAATTTTTTGTTTTCCCTCCCGGAGAAAACCAGCTCCTTCCCGCCGGTCTCTCCCCACCATGCGCGCAGCCCCCCTTCTCCCCCCTGCCTCCGGGCTGGCATACATCCAAGCCGGAGGATTTCCCCCCCCTCCCTCCCTTTTTCTT
>VXBL01009312.1:194019-238605 GCA_013400195.1 Aramus guarauna
AGGGGGGGTGTGGGGGGGGTGCAGCCCCCTCCGCGCTTCGGCCCGGGACGAGAAAGTTCCCGCGAGTGCCCCGACGGTGCGGTGGTATTAGACCTCCAGCAGCCATGAAATTTCTTCGGTAAAATCAGCGGGGTCGGAGCATTAACCGTAAACTCTTTAAGGGATTTGCATAAAACTATTTGGGAAGAAATTCCCGACGCTAAAACAACTTCAGGGCGAGCGGGGAACCTGGGTTTGGTGGTTTTTGTTTTTTTTCTTTTTTCTTGTCTTTCCTTTTTTTTGTTGTTGTTTTTCTTTTTTCCCCCCTAAAGATCTGGTAATAAGGGCAAGTCGATTTTCATTAGTATTTTTTGTATCTTTTTACCAAGAGTGTTTTGACCACTGAAGCTCCAGATATGTTCCAGAAATAAGCCCCCTTCGTTAACTGTAGGGCGCTTCTGCTAGAAACGCTTCGCAAAGCCTCATAGTTATTAACGTTGTCATAAAACGATCGTTTATAGAAACGTTTCTGGTACAGTTGCCTTCTAAGCGACTTAAGAGGGAAAAGAAAGATGCTTATCTCTTGCCCTAACTTTTTTCTTTCTAGAGGAAGCTGTACTGCTGTGATCGATACATGAGCATCCATACAATAACTTTTCTTTTTCTTCTTTTCTGATGGTGGATTCCCTGCGATCAGGTTTCCAGGCAGACTCAAGCGCAGGATTCCTACCATGATAAAGGCAGAGAGCACCCCGAGGAAGGTGAGAAGCGCACGGTCCTGTCTTGCCGTATTGTCCATCTTAGTCCTCCTGTGAGCCTCCGCACGGTCCTCAAACTGGAGCTTGGTTTCTTCTGAGAAAAATAAATTCAGTACCTTTTGGAGAAGGGGGATGCCAGGTTGCTTTCAAAGCACATTTGAAAAGGGGATGAATGTGCAGAATGTTTATCTTGAGTGACCAAATGGTATTTCAGTTGTTTAGAAACTGATAAGTAGGCCAAATGGATCTTCGCTGAAGAAATAACTATTTTTAGGATATCAGTTTAAACACATCTATCTCTTCACTCATACAGTGCAGGCGAGTTGTGTGTGTTCAGAAACTCTGTGCTTTTTCCCCCATAGCTAAAGTCTGTCACTTAAATCTCCTCTTCCAAATCTAAGCGTGAACAGACCTCTTGCTTTTTTTTTAATGTACCAGCTGGTTAATTTTGATGGAGGAGGACAGAGGAAAATACAGAGTTCATTGAATATGACTTAGGAAGCTGGACACGCGTACAAAGAATGTGTGCTGTGAAAGATGGGAAGTTATGTTTAAAATGAAATGCTTATCATCACGAACTTAAACCAGATGATAAATTCTGTATAAAGACAGACACAGATCAGTCCTGGTGCTTTCTGGGACTCTGTGGCGATCATTCTCCAAACCGGTCGTTAAACAGCCTAAAAGCAAGTGTCTGTGCTTGTAGCATTTTGGCGGTGAGGGGGAGGAGATCAGCTCTGTTTTCTTCTCAGCCTTGCATCCCCTTAAACCCTCACCTTTGAGTAGTACTGTTGTCAGCGGTCATATAGGTGGGAGACCTGGTCACCCCTCTTTGCAGGACCTGGACCCAAATTCTTTATTTTCCGACAAAATAGCCTACCTCGCTTGGCTTCCCTCTTGACTGTAGTGCCACGTGTGTTCACCAGCCTCTTCCCCCCCAAATCGTTAGGGTCTCCTTCCAAGCCAGCCCCTGCCCCTCTAATTGTTCAGGGTGAGCATGGCCAGAATGAATTGTTTGCTGCACACAGTGGCTCAGCGAGAGAAGGAAATGATTATATCTAGTTATCACTGCCCTGTTCCTCCCTTTCCTAACAATGATGTTGGAAACCCATACTGGCAACACTTCTGAATCCACAAATCCTAGAGGGATGTATAAAATGGGGGAAAACTGCTACTTGAGAAATGTGATGTCATTGCTGATGTTTCTGCCTTGATTTGAACAGGGACTAGCAAAATAAATTGGTTACTCTGAGGCTATTCCATATTTTAAGTGTAAACTCCTCACGGAGAGTACTTGCTCCTTTAAGAATTAACTCTTCTTAAAAAAATGTTATTGCAAATTGCTGCGGACCACTTTCTGTCAGAGGTAATTTCCATGAGTAAGGAAACGTTTGCATGCAGAACATTTTTATGAATGCGCAGTACCTGTTTAAGTGCTCTAACTTACAAGAAATGTGTACGTGGGGAATAATGTAATCATTGTTTCCTCTTCCATAGGAAAGCATCCAGACAGTGGCTTATACAGCAAGGGACCATCATACTCTGGTTATTCTGGGTATATCATGATGCCAAATATGAATAACGACCCGTACATGCCTAATGGATCTCTGTCGCCACCCATCCCCAGAACAGTGAGTTATCTCTTCCAAGGACTGTTTTTGGCGAGCTGGGTTTCCTCCTGTTCGGTCTGCAGTGCGTGTTCACGCCAGGGTGTTGTTTTGGGTAGCTTCAGTTACGGTGAAGGTTGCACTTGTGTTGTTCAGAGCCTCCATCCAGTGGAGTTTGAGAGTTCTTAGAGGTGTTGGTCGCGATCGCGGTGGAAAAGCTGAGATTAACGTCTGCGGTGTCTGACGTCCTTCGAACAGGGCTGGGGGCTTTGGGAGGGGGGGAGCCCTGCTTTACGACTGTAGGATAATGTATGGCGGAATGATGTAAATGCTGCCTTTGTAGTGACTGGGACAGATGTGAATTTTCTGGCTTTAACTCTTCATTTGTTGAGGAAAATTGAGGGCTGGAAGCAGGACTGCTAAAGTTGCTTGTCAGTAAGATGAAAAGATTGGATTCTTTTTTTTTTTTTTCCCTTCAGATATGGCATTGTTCTTTGCTGATTGATATTTATTTCTGCCATCAGTTGCTCTGCATGAAGGCTTTATGTATCTGGGAGTATTGCTTTGAAACATACTCTGTGTCTTCAGCCACAAATTGTGAAATGGTTGTTTAGGAATGAATATCAACCGTGACGCAGTAGTTACAGCTTTCCTTTATGTTGTGGCGGGCAGTGACTCTTCCAGGTTGGTCCCTCTGTTTCCGTTGGTGTAGATGCACGTTTGATGGATTTTAATGTACTTTTAATTTTGGATAGTCAAGTCCCACTTGTTTTTGTAAACCTCTTGGACTACGTATAGAGCAATGGGGAGGCAGTGAGCTGTGGAAATTATATTAGTAGGACCAGAGTGGAGTGGGAAACAAATTTGCTCGTAGGCATCCTGCTGAAAAAATGCCACTGCAGTTGTGTGTGCTGTGATACGAGAAGTTGGATGCTGCTATCTCCCTGTTATAAAGCAGTTTTCTGTCTTACTGGCTCTTAGATTTTTACTTGGCGGTCTCTGTCAAACAATTGGCATTATTTTGCTCTCCAGTGTTCTTGATTTTTCTTCTGGGTTGTGGCTTTTGACTTCAAAAACAAAAAGGAGGGGGCCTAATCTGTATTGGTAATTTGACAAGTAGCAAGGAGTGTTAAATTAGTGGATGTTTGGATTCAGAGTAACGGGATGGTTTGGCACTGGGAAACACGCGGGTCTGCCCTTTTTCTGTGTCACCGTTTGTGTTGGAAAGATGCAAAAACTCCTGCAATATTGCTTTCTATAGCTCTGTTTTTAAAAAGGACCTTGTTTGTGTAGAAATTACAGTTCAGAGGCCTACAGCCATTTAGGGTGAAGCACAACGACCGTGGTCTGTTGGTATTTGTTGCTGTAAATGCTGCTGTACAGAAAACTTCAGTTTGGATGTATCGTGGAGAAAAGGATGCAGCTTTTCCAGAGCACACCGAGACTCTGCCCCTTTGAGGACCAGGAAACTTCAGACCTTTTTTACCCCCTCTTTTCCCACGTTACCTTCCCAAGAGGGTCCGTAGTGCTGGTGCAAGGCTTTGAGCAACAAAATCCAGTTTAATTTTTCACTGAGGATTTTCTCCGCCTGTGCGTGCTGTGGGGCTGCCGTTCTTTACTGATCTGGCATCGATGCCCCCCGAATATCGGCTTCTTGCAGAGGCTGGCTGCTCAGGTACTTGAGGAACCTAAGTGGGTATGTTGGGGGGGGGGGGGGGAACAACGCATCTGCTTTCTAATTGTAAAGCTGCCCGCCGAACATCTGAGGGGCTAATTTAGTTCTGTGTTGCTCTTGCATGTTAGAGCAGCACCACTATTTCGGTAAAATAGTGCTGTTGCAGGGCTGCAATGTTGACATAAGCCTGGAGTTCTTTCAGTTTAACCGCAAGCCTACACGCTTGAGTTATTAAATAATTTTTTTGTTTAATTGAACTATAATCTTTGTTAGTCTCCTAGCTGACAGCTGGGTTTTAATGCGCGCGAGATCAAAACGCCGCATCCAGGAGATGACACGCTCGCTCGCTTCACGGCTAACCACAGCTCCAGCGTTGTGCGCTGCTGCCTGTTCACCTTTGCTGGGTCCCAACCGCCGCCCCGCGGGTTTGCTTTTGCTCCCCTTTTTGGGGGGGGACGTGCCTGGGCTGGGGGCGGGGGGCAAGGAGCAGCAAGCTCTGGAGGTGGAGGTCTCCCTGGGGAGTCGGTCCCTGGCCATTTGTGCCTGGAGCAGCCCTGCAGTGTGTACCTGGTCCTTGCCATTTGCATGACAAAGCCGCTTCTTGTTGATGCATCTGTTGCCTGGAGGTGTTAGGCAGGATTAAAAAGCCGCCCTGGGGCGCTGAGTCTTTTTTTTCCGGCCTTCGCAGACCCTTGGAAGGACCCAGCTGCCTGCAAACCACCCCGGGGGATGCACCCCTGGGGAAAAGGCGGCCAGACCCAGGACGGGGACCATCTCTGACGGAGGCGGCCTCGGCTCGCTACGCCAGAGCAGAGAGAGCAGAGGTTTCTTGGAATGGGAAAAAAGTTACTTTCACCAACATATGTAGGAAAAAACCCGCCTTTTTTTAAAAAAAAAAAAAGGCATACACTTTCCATTCGTGCTCTGTAAAATTAAAAATACATATCTGTAGTCAGACATAACGTGCCTAATAAGCCTTTAAAGAAGAAAACTGTAGTGTAATTTCAGTGCAGCTTTTGGAGGGGAGAGGGTGTATGAGGAGGATTAAAATTTTCCTAAATCTGCTGTTGTTAGAGTGGTCTCCTCTTCTCCTCTTTTTTTTTTTTTTCAAATTTTTAATTTTTTTTATTTTACTGGCAACTGACTTGCCTTCTACAAGTTGGATTTGTAGGAGCAGAAGAGTGTTAATTACAAGTTCAGGTACAAGCCTCGCGCCGCGGTACAAATTCTTACCAGATAGCTGGGTAAGTGAAAAAGCCAAGCAGTTGGTTTGGGTGGCTGCAGGAGAAGGGGCACGATGGTATTAAAACCGCAGTGACACCTGGTGAACGTGCATCCTGTGTGCTCGAGATATCTTTTGGTGGTTTCTCAGCGTCGTGGGGCTACTGAGGATGGGAGATGGAGACAGCTGTTTGTTTTCTAACGTGTGTGGGTTTTTTCTTGCTTTTTCGTTCACAAGACTGGCTTTGGCGTAGCAAACTTTTCTCGTCTGTGTGATGGGAACGTGGGGACAAAGGAGGTGACTGAAGAAGAATCATTTCTCTGTGTCTTAAATTCATACAGCAAATAATTTTGTCTTTGTTCCTCCCTCTTTACTGATGAATTAAACTTTCTGGGGGAAGACAGAGGATTTCTGCAATCTCCCTTTTGTCTGTTCTTATCTGTTCTTGGAGTCTGGGGTTATTTCATCGTGGCTAAACTGTCTCTTTGTAGCAGCTGGAGGTGTGAAAGAGCTTGGAGGATGGAATCTGTGAACGCCTTACAGCTACTTGCAAAACACAGCATATCCATTTGAAAATGATGGGGAATTCTGCTAAGAGAGTTTGAACACGAGGAACAAGGTTTATATGCAGGACCCCCCTACCCTGCCCAAGTTTTGGGTAGTCCTTGTGGGCTTCTGCATGGCAAGGGGTATGGAGATAGCTCCTCTCTTGAAGAGCTGATGTCCCAGGAAAAACTGGGCGAATAATGTGGTCAGGAGGAAGGACGATGGTAGAAATTGCAAGAACGAGTGGCTACAAAGCCTCAGTGAGAGGGATTTATTTCTCTAGCTGCATCTTGCTGTTCACTTGCTTGTGGGGAATTTTTGGGACCCTGAGAGGAATGTATGGGAGTGTTAGAGCTAGCGTGTCCAGCTGCAGAAGGACACAAACCTCATTTTTCATAATACTGTCCTTTCCTGAGAGTCAGCTTCTGCTGAATGTGCAATCTTAGGTACTTGCTGGGAGCCGTGGTCAGCTGAAAGCTCCCTGGCCTGGTACGAAATGGGCTTTGTAGCACAGATGTCGGGGCTCAGCTCCTGCTCCTGCATCACCCGTCAGAAAGCTTTGCACTAATTCCTGGGCTGGCATCGGAGCAGGATGCTCTGAGAGCCGTGGGCAGCGGTGGTCCTGTCGCAGGTCTCTTTCTCCCCCCCGCAGCCCCAGACCCGTGCCTGAGGAAAGGGGGTTGCACGGGCAGCCGAGGGGCTCGGCGAGCCGGAGCTGCTCACTCGGCACCGAGGGTCTGCCGCTGCGCCCTGCGCGGCGCGCGTCTTCTCAGTGGAGTCGCACGGAGCCGATTAGCTCCTTAAATAACTTCGAAATCAGGTGCGGAGGAGCACAAAGCTTCCCGACTCTATAGGAGCAGAACTCGCCGGGGTTTATTGGGGGAGGAATTCTGTTGCTGTTTGCCGAGGGGCTCCGTGAGTCGCACCAAACGCCGGCACTGGGTGAGAAGAGGAATCTGCGCTAATAGAGGGACCTCACCGCTGCAAACGCGTCCGTCAGCTGCTCCTGACTCAAGCGTCACAGCCGATCAGGCTAAGATACAAGCCAGGTCTCCTCGAAACGCAAATCCAAGCCATGAATGGTTGTGGGCAGAGTTTGGGTGGTGCTTGCTGCCTTCCCCTTAGTGAAATGACTTCTCTGTTTGGAAAAGGGGGGCAGAAGGAGTTAGCGCGGTGCCTCTGGGTCGGCTTTGTCCAAGGCTGGAGCTGGCAGCTCGCGATCAGATGGCACGATCCAGGCAGAGTCTTACACCCGTCATCAGCACGGTCTTTGGGCGCATACTGCTGAAGAAAACAGCCTTTCTGCTTTCGCTGCCTTCTCCTTGTCAGGGTGATGCAGTTAGCAAACCTGTCTAATTGTGAGTGAGCAAGGGGGAAAAAAAACGTTCTCCTGCTGTCTCAGTCCAGAGGCAGCAATTGCACGCGCGTGGCTTCAACGGAGGCGTAGTCAAAAACCCCACCCTCTACAGATCATCAAAGTGGGAGCTTTTGTATATCGAGAGGGGCGTATGCTTATGTCCTAAATCTCCTTTTTCCTATATATCTAGGAGCTAATTCGATATGGACTGTAAAAGGTGGAGCTGCCCCTTCCATTTTAAGGTGGTTTAAAAGCAAAATGTCATTCCTGTTGTTTTGGTGCCGTGCCACCTCTTCTCTAACTCAATCCCAGCCCAGAAAAAATGTTAATAAGAATAGCTTGTTGTGGGCTGCGAGTGCCAGGGAGGATATGGCTCAAGAAGAAAGCCTGAAGCTCCACAGGTTCAGGCATCAAAAGAGGAAAAGACTTTTTCCAGATACTTGCAACGCTGCGTGGCTGCAGGCATCAAAAAACCTGGGTACCGCAGGCCTGGCTCCTCCCGAGTACTTCTGTTTATAGTTAGGGAAAACTCCTCCTGATACGGGAAGGAAATAACCCACACAAAAGCATTTCACTGCTGCTGTAATATTTCTGAAGTCCCATTAGAGGCATGTGCTTTTTTTTTGCTAGCAGTCAAACACTGTCTGTGTCTCGCAGAAGAAGACACGTGTGCAAGAGTCAGCTCTAATCCGGCCACGGAACGTTTCGCAGCCCGAGGTCTGTGCGTCGTGCGGCCTGCTGTGACCTCACACGTTGGCTCTCGCACGGACAGACACCGATCCAGCGCCTGGCCGGTCCGAGGGAAACGCTGCCACGAACCGGGTGGTCTGCGGGTCAGGTTGTCCTCGGCGTGTGTCCTCCCCGCTGCTGCAGGGAGCCGCGTGCGTGGTGCTCCAGTTGTGCGCAAAAGACTCCCGTTTACCCCAAACCGCCTGCGTCCCGGCTAGCAGGCAGGTACTGCTAAGCTGGTTTTGGCCGTAAGGCACGCTTGGCATGAAGACCGTTCTCATCTGGCCGTCGGGTTTGGTCCCTTCTTGCAGGACGCCGGGGAGAAGGGGGTGCAGCTGCGGGGCGTGCTGCTCCTGCCCGGGCAGTTGGGGATTAGTGTCTCTGTCACTCCGGCCCTTCATAAGCATTAGATTCACTTAGGAAAATTGCATTCGGAATAACTTAATCTAGCCAAGCCAATGGCTTCTATTTTGAGGCTTGGATCTTGTGGATATGTTTATTTAGTTTGGGTTTCCCACTTCAAAGGAATCTGTCCTCTCAGCAAGAAAGTGATTGAGCACTTAAATAAAAATGTATTCATTCAATCTTTGGGATTGAGCTAAAAGTGCAGCAGGCAGTTAACACGTGCGCCAACTGTGCTAATCGGCCAGGGATTGCCTGTTCTCCTAACGGGGAAGAAAAGCGGTCCGAACTGCCTGAGGAGAAGTGGCGTGCCTTCCCCGGCTTCTGGCGGTGGTGTTGCTCGCTCGCGCTTCGGGTGGAGATGAAGGACCTGGAATATCTTTGCCTGTGGTCTTCAAAGATGCCAGATCCCTCGTGTAGAAGAGCATTTTCACGGAGCTGAAAGGTCGACGTGGTGTTTGTTTTCTTTAAATGGCTGTGGGTGTAGGTAAGGTTGAGGCACGAAATCAATAGGGTGGGCTTAGTCAGCAAAAATTGCAAGTGTAAAGTTATCGGGCTTTGATTCAATATTTATGAAATGGGCAGTTTACCTTAAAAAGTAAATGTATTGTTGTCACCAGCTGTAACATGTAAACCAGAGAATCGCTTCGGTTAGGAGTTCTGAGGCAGGCCAGAGAGCAGTGAATTCCCAAAGGCGTCTGTCTGTCTGTCTGTCTGCATTTTCAGTGCCCTGGCCCTGTGCTTCAAACGGTGCCGCAGGAGTCAGCGGGCAGGTCTGCTCCACCCCGGCCAGCCTCTGGTCTGCGCCATGAAGTACCGCCTGAAGGTGCTGGTGCTGCGCACGAAGCTGATGGCAGCTCCAGCTTCCCCCTTGGCTGACTTGAACGGAGCTTTGGATGGGGATGCAGGGGGTTGTCCAAAGAAAACCAGCCTGGAAATGGCGTGATTCATCACCTATATCCAGAAAAACAGGGAGCGGGAATGTGGGGCTTGTCTTGGGCAGTTTTGTTGGCTCAGAGGCGTAGAGAGGTGAGCTCTAAAAACCTATCCCTGTAGGCCCTGTATTTCTCGGTTGGGGTCCGAGTGACGGCGGCTGCTCGGAGCCAACGCTCTGTCTCAGTTGCCGGTCGCTCAGCCGTGCTATGAGGCTCTATTTCTTCAATTTTCTGCCTCCTTCTCTATTTCCAAACTGCCTCAGAGATTTATCTTTGTAAATGTCTGTTGTCTCTCCGCAGTTTTGGCATATCTTCTTGCCTTGATCATTCTTCATCCCCCCAAATCTTGCGCTGGCAATCTTTGTATAGCATAAAAAAAAAAAAAAGTGCAATATGGAGGTGACGATTATAGGTGTCAACGCTTGCCAAATGCAGACGGTGCTTGGGGAGAAGGCCTTTTCCCTGGCGATGTGCTAAAACGCAGATAAACTGTGTCCGGTGGCACAAGTGCGTTTGCTTTGTTAACATGCTACAGTCCAGCGTTTCGTTTAGGGTCTCTACTTTCTGAAGTTTGATGGTGCCGTGTGAGATTTAGGGAGCTGCAGTTACGAGTGGTAACTGCGTTTTCGGTTGCGCTCCATCCCCCCCCGCCACCGGTCCCGTACTGCCTTTCCTATAGCCGCAGTTTCATATGACAGGTCCTCCTCTCTCAAACACAAACGTATGCGCGGGTTCAGCTTCTTGAGGAGCTTTTGGGAGCGGGGTGGGAGCCAGCAGGTTGGGTGAAGGTCGGGTGTAGGAGCCTGGGGGTGATGGGGTGACCTGCAGCGTGCCCGGGGTCCCCTCCGGGCTGCCGGGGACCGGCACCGAGAGGAAAAGGTGCGCTCACCGGAGCTGGCCGTGGGAGAGCTTCGGAGCATGTTGAGGAAATAGGCCATGTATCGAACGCGCTGAAATACGTGCTGAAAAACGAAAGCAATTAAAATAATTTATCCTTGAAGAGTGCCCCTAAAGCTTTTTGTTTCGCTGCCCCTCCGACACTAGCGTGGCCGGGTTGGTTTTGTGTCTGTTCTTTCCTCCTGCGCACAGCTGCAGTTCAGCTTAAAAAATAAGTTGGAACTGAGGATGTTGGATTTGAGAAATTTATGACTTAAAACCCCCCTCTCTTTCACACTTTATTTCATATCTTAAATACCCCTGGTACAGGGAGAATGGGAAGCTGTGCTGGATTTAAAGGAAAAAAAAAAGAAATAATTTTTAAAAAGCCTAGCTCTTAAGCATGTGGATTTTTATGGTTTTGTTGTGACTTTTTTTCCCCTCTCTCAGTTATTTTGAGGATATGTCTAAGATAATAGTGCAGAGATTCTGGTTTAGATGTAAATCTCCAGAAGGAAACCTTGGAATAGGAGAACCGCAAAAAAAGCCAATTTATTAGGCAACTCCCCAGACAGTTTGACAGCACTATTGCAAACACTTTTTTCTTTAAAAACTGGCAATTATTAAGCTTCTCATCAGAATGACCTGTAAAAGATGACTTCATACTTTGTAATAAGGAAATACTAAGAGACTCTAGGAGAGCTGGTCGAAATGCTGTTTTGCTTGAAACTTTTTAAATTCAAGGTCCCTCCCAAAACAACTTGTATAGAAAGCTTCCCCTCTTTCTTCAAAACTTTTAATTCTTTTTCTTTTTTTTTTCCTTTTCCCCCAGAGATGTGTGTGTAAATGAGATTATTACAGGCGAATGGGGTAGAACAACAAATACTCAATCAGCAAATGTGGTTTAATCAAAGCTGATTCAGAAACCCCCGTGTTTGGGGGCACAGGCAGACTTCTTAGGAGCAGGAGATTTTGGGGGGGGGGGTTTGTGAGCTCGTCTTCCAGCTCTGGCTCCAGAACTGCAAGTGACTACAGTCAGTTAAACAGTTGTGCTCACCGCACAAAAAACGTCCTCCCCCCATTAAATGAATCTGGCCAAAGCTTTTTTCCAGCAGAAGAGCCTGCGGGTGGGTCTTTGAATTTCTCTTCTGGAGGTGTCGTTTCCCAGCCCAGGAGCCCGTAGCTGACAAGTCGGCTGTGGGCTGAGGTTGGCCTTTCGTGCATCACCCGCGTCTCCTCTGCTGCCCTGGGTGGGCTCTCCCAGGAGGGGAGGGCTGATTGAGGCAGCGGCTGAGGTTTGAGCCTAGGGGGTTAAGCCGGGACTGGGAGAGCTGCCTGCACTAACGCAAGTGCCGCTGGTGGGTTATAGCTGTTTCGGGAGCGGAGCAAAAGTTTGTGCCTGTGCAACTAAGCATGAAATAGGTAAATTCTATGTGTAATTACCCAGCGCAGAGTCTAGCGTGAGGACGTGACCTGTGGAAATCGCGGCGCGTCGGAGGCTGCCAGCATATTCCCAGGAGGTAGCCCTGGCGCCTACGCCAGCATGGGGCGGGGGGGAAAGGGGCGGTCGCGTCCCCTGCCTCCCCCACCCTGCTCCCAAAATCAGTCTGGGAGGAGGCTTCTGCAAATGAGGAACCGCAGAGGTGAAATCTGTTCAGAGACTTAGAGGAAGGTGATGGCAGAGGCAGGAACAAAATCCACGTTTCCCGAGTTCGCTTCAGGAACCCACCTGAAAATAAGCTTGCTTTTATAAAGATAACGTTTCTTGGGTTGTTTTGGTTTTTTTCATGAAAGCAAACCAGAAGTCTGGGAAAGTAAAAACTGGGATGTGTGTGGAGGGGGTATAAGAGGATTAAAACCAGTGCAGATAAGAAGAAAGTTGGTGGCAGTGCTGGCTGTGGCTGCATTTCATACCCAGCCTTTCAGTTAAGGACCAAACAATCCTACGGAAGTTTCTAAGTAGAAGCAAGGAGGAGTTTAAAAAATACAGCCTAAAACCTTTTTGTCCAAAAGCACTTTTGTTTTTCCCATTTTCCCTCCCTGCCATCGCAGCGGCACCTGTATCTTCCCACTCTATTTTTGCTGTCCCTCTGCAGGGGGGGCAGGCTGCTCGCCCGCTGCATCATTATTTGCATCCCCCCACACGTGCGTCTCTGTCCCTCGCTCGGAAATTCAGCCCAAACACAGGCAGATAACCACGGCGGTGTGCTGCCTCTCCCGGGAAGCTGCCATCCATTTGTGGCTCCTGCGCACCACGGGCTGGGGACAGCCGACCAGGGTTTCTCAGCCATCTCCCCTGGGCTTCTGTCATTTCACATGGGGCTGGGAGGACCTTGCCTGGTGCTTCTCAGAGCAGCTATTTGGGATGGCGTCTCGGCACCGATGGCATCCGTCTTCCTCTTCCAGCTGTGCTGGGCACCTGCCGTGGCCTCGGCAATGTCCGTGCCCTGCACCTCAGCAGCCTCCACTGGGAAGAGTCGCTTGCAAAGGGGGTGCTGGCTGGCTTGAAGCTGGAGCATTTAAAGTTCTGGGCATCCTGAAATGCTACTTCCATCTGTGTCCAGGCTGTGCTTGCTGGCGTGCAGCTCTCGGCTTCGTACCTGCGTTTCTTGAGCGGTGTGCCCCGGTGGCATCGCACCCCCGGGGTTACCCCCGTCATCGGCGTCGTTTTCTTTCTCCTTCACAGCTCTGTAGCTGCAGCCTGTACGCGGCGGTGGCCGCACACCCCCCAGCACCACAGCCAAACCTAAAACTCAAGTTTGTTGCCATCGTGCAGGTCATCGCTTCGCGGGGATCGGGATTTAAGGAACTGGTGAGGTTTGCTGTCGGGTGCCCCGAGCCCTCTCTGATGCGGTCGCTGAAGAAGCCTGCGTGAGGAGAAGCTGTGCCCCCGCTCGGGCACGGAGAGCTGCCCGTGCAGGTTGTGCGGTGGGCTGCGCAGGATGGCAGGCCGGCTGACAGCCTCTGCGTGCCTCTTCGGGGCTAAATGCTGTCTCTTAAATTTCAGTGAATGGTGCAAAAAAGTAGCAAGCTTTCAAGCAAAAGTATCAAGTAGCAAGTGAACCCTCTGCAAATGAACAAAAAAAAGTCCCTGGAAGGGAAAATAAGCAGCAATTACGGTAAAACATACTTTTTCATGACAATAACGGTTTGACGCTAAAAGGCAGGGTTGCAGCTCTGTATAACGGTGACTCCTCTGCTGCTGTTTCTTCATAGCGGCGAGCCTTCTGGGGACCTTTGCAATGCTACGCACGTTGCTTGCTCGGTTCCTGGAGGTGGGCATTCGTTTCCAGATCCTTGGGGCTCCTCGCGGGATAGGCAGAGGTTGCACTCGCTGCCCTGACAACATGGCAGCAGGTGCCTCTGTCTACAGTGACTGCTCCAGCTCCCTGTATCTCGCCGCTCTTTCCTCAGCGCTGCTTTACGAACATCCTTCTGGTTATCAGAGTGGACACCAGCGCCACAAGGATTTAGTCCTGATGTAAGAAAGCGGGCTGTGCAGGGGAAGCACTAAATTTGCTGGGGATATAGCAGGAGAATAGCAGGGGGACCCCGAACCCTTGGATTAATACGGGAAAGACCTCTGTCTTAATACTACTAAAAAAGAAATATATGCTTTTACATCTTGGTAAAGAGCTTGCTACGTCTGGCTCTAGTTTCAGCCTCAGTATGATTAGTGTGTGTTAGGAAACAGTCAAAGTGAAAACGAGATGGTTTCCCAGCCTTGAAATGACAGGGACGTAAGCCCTGCGTCCACAGGGAGGGAGGGCAGATCCCTTTGCCGATGTCTTTGAGTTGGGGTTTTAATGACTACAGGCAAAAAAAAAAGTGTTAGAACAGCAGAAGAAAAACTATACGGCTAAGAGGAAATTATTTTTATTGCTAATACATGGGTGCTCATAATGTTTAATTCTTTGCAGCTTCTAATGTTTAAGTCTTTACAGCTTATGCTTTGTTTGCACATTCTTCCTTCCTCACCGCTCTGCACGCTGTAGTGGCAGCTACCATATTTCAAAATTGCTGCTCTTAAAAGCTCCTATTCACTGGTTTTAGAATGAATAAAGGTATTTGTCAGGGTAGCAGTGGTGCTCAGGCTGGTCAGCGTACGGACACAGAGTGAGCGGTTCGGCTGTTGTGCTCTCCCGGGCTCCCGCTTTTTACGTCCTCCTTATCCCCCCTCCTTTCCATTCATGAGTTTCGAAAGTTCCCTGGAAATAATTTTTTCAAGACAGTGTCGATGTACATTTAATCAAAGTTCAGGACAGTCTTTCTGGGTAGAGATTTACTTATGTTTTCCCCAGTGAAGCCAGATGAGGAGAGAGGAGGAGCATGGGAGCGTTTGATGCCCCTGAAAACAATTTTGTGGCAAGAGTAGCTTTAAGGCAGCCTGCGAGTAGTTTGCGTGGCGGGAGGAGGGGGGATCTTAGAGGGAGCTTTGCAGTATTTTATACTTTCAGATAACTTTTTATCTTTTTAGATAACTATCGGGGCTTTAGTGTTCATTTGCCGTGTGCTGTGTGTCTGGTTTAGGGTAAGTGAGCCACTGTCAGGAGGTGCAGAGGGGAGGCGACAGCCTGGGCATCTGCATTATTTTGCCTTGCATCAGGTGCTAAAAGTCAGTAAACGCACCGTGAGTCACAATATTTTTTCCCAATTTGACTCGCTTGCCCAATCGTATTTTTACTTCAGCCTTTAGGCTTGAAAAAGCATGTGCATAATCAGTTCATTTTGTGTGGTCTAGGCTATAAAAATGCCCCCTCTGTTCTTTCCATATGAAAAACGTGTTTTTAATTTTGGGGAACTTATATAATTTTCTGTGCTTTCTTTTGTATCTCAGATTAAAAACAAATGCTCCCTTCCCCTAACTTTGCATGTTCCAATTACGGAGTTGTGAAAATAAGTCATCCTTCGGCTTTTGTTACTTTAAAACAGCTATCGGTGATGTCAGAGTCAATACTAAAAGCATTAAGAATGCTGGCAGAATGTAATGCAGCTGCAATCCAACATGATGTTGGAAATGGGGTTGAGAGCATAAAGGCTTTCCATATTCCCAGGGCGCACAACTGCTCGCGGCCTTGGCTTTGATCTCTTCAAAGGCTGCTGCCTCCTCCTCGATGGAGAGACTTGGCTGCCACTCGCTCGCATTGAAAAAAGGCAGAGGTCTCTATTCAGGCAGAAATCAATCACTGTGCAGAAACAATTATGTGTAATTCAACCATCATGAAAACAGGGCGAGATTATGGGTTTGTTACCTGAGTGACTGCGTGGAGATGGGGAGCAGCGGACGCGGGAGTCCTGCTGACATGCCACATCTTGATGACAATTATAGACACATGAATGATGCGGCGGGCGGGGGCGGCGAGATGACAAATGCTGGTCACGCTGTCCAGCAGAGCAGAAAATGAGGTTACAATTGGGAGATAATGTTTGCATATGTAACCATATTTCAGCAAGCTGGGCAACTTCAGGGAATAGCGGAGACGGGCGATCGTAAACAAAGTCGGTGTGTGCCGTGACTATCGGCTTTCTGCGATACAGAAATGCGTACGTGCGGTGAGAAGCCCGGGCGCCGCGTCCTCGGGAGCTGCTTCTTTAAAACAGCCTAGCGGCGGTTTTTTGGGGAGGGGAGAGGGAAGAATTGCCCAGGAAAAGGAGAAATCTCTGGAGTTCGGCCCTCAGAAGGCAGAGGAAGCAAAGGAAAATCCTCCTCCGTCCCTGCGTGTCTTGGGACGGGGTGGTGTTAACGTGGCAGTGAGGGACCGCTGTTTACGGGCGGCACTGACGAGCACGTCTCGCCCCTCCTGCCTTCCCCTCCCAGCGGGGATTTCGGCTGGCCTCCTGGTAGCGCATCTCCGAGCGAGAGAGTGTTTAGATTTGCATGGTAAAATTTCGGCTGCAGTAGGCGGTCGGTAGCGTGACGTGATGCTCAAAATATCTTCTGATGTATAGTGGCCTCCTTTAATTAGGAACTTTTTTTTTTTTCCCTTCCCCCCCGAGTGGCGAGCAATAGCTGACGGTCTTTAAAAAGAGAAGTGGCATGTGTAGTATCTGCCATGAGAATATTTATTTAAAGTATTATTGCCTATAAAGTCTTAAAATAGTTTTCCTCCCAAAAAGGCAAAATAAAACACAGATGACTGATTATAAAATGGTATCCCCGCTCAGTTTGGTACGCAGGACGAGCTTTACCTTTTATACAGCTCAGGCTTAGACATCAGAGGCGCAAGAAGCTGCTTTGAGTTACAGATCTTCAAACAATAAGTCAAAACAAAAAATCAATCCCTCCAGTCCCTGGGTGCAGTTAGCTAAAGATAAAAGAGAAAAATAAAGTTATGCTAAAGCAGATAGAGGAAAGGAACAGATATGCCAAGGAAACACAGAGGACAAGTGCAGAGTTGAAGTGGGCCTAGTGTGAGCCAACATCAATGAATTTTTATCTTATCAAAAAGTTTTAAGGTTGCCAATTCTTTTCAAACTGGATCCACTCTGCTCCAGGGCTGCCTGAAGCGTTGTCTTCAGTACGAGTTGCTTCTCCCCACCCTCCGCACACCTCCCTCTCCCTCCTAAATGCGATCACACGCGGGGATTAGGCTGCACCTCACTCGAGGTACGAACTTCGCTCCAGACTTCAAGAGTAAATTAAGTACTCTGATAATCCCTTGTTATTACAAATACGAACCAAGAGTTCTTTTCAGGTATTTGGTGAAAGATGCGTAATCTCAAAAAAGGGAAACCCATTATCTTCCGGTGATATTTTCCCGCCCTCCCTCTGCCTCCCAGTAAATGTAAATTGCAAAGGAATTTTTAAAATAATAATGGATTTTTTTAACCCTTTTTGATAGCTGATTGGTGAAGTTTTTAATGCCAGTTAACCGTCTTGATTGAATCAAGCACGTGGCTTAAGCCTTAACCTGCAAAGAAGGGCATCACGCCTCAAAAGTTGCAGTACATGAGCTAAACCCCCCTGCAGGATCAACATCTCGGGGTGCAGTCAAACCAAAAAAAGCCTTCTTTGGAAAAAGGTCTGTTGGCTTCAAGGTTCTTCTGCTTCTGTTGCATCTTTGAAGGTGTTTGTAATAGGGGCCAGCGCGCACGTTCGAGTCCCGTCGGGAGGAGCTGAAGGTGGCTGTGGGCACCCCTGGCTCAGGAGGGCTGGAGCTGGTGCCTGGCCACGGGCGCGTGAGAGGCAGACAGGAGCAGTTGTCGCTTCACGTGATAGCTACTTCAACAACAGAAAACAATTTATCCAACTGAAAGCAGTTAATGGACACGGATCGTACATTGTGTGCAAAAATACCTGGGACGCACCAATGTTCGAAGGATTTGGGAAAGTCTAGTTGATGGACTTGAGCCCAGTAGCTGATGCCCCAGGGCTTGTTTCCTATCTGCAAGTGCGGCGTGATACCCATTTCGTAGATGGGACAACAGAGCAGACGAGGAAGAATAAAGGACTCAGGATATGCAGATACAAGTAAGCTGAGGCAAGGGTATTGACGTGAGGTTTACCTCTTCACCGAGAATTTGAGGATGCGATTTGAGACCGCTGCCTTGTAACCTGGGGCTGGCTCTTCTCACTTGAGGCTGCCCCACTGCTGCCGTTGCTGCTTTGAGAAAAACATAAATCACGCTTTTCTGTGTAAACAGCTGCATGAGCTGCTACAGAGTTGTTTATGGGATTACAAACTGAGCAGGAAAAGGGTTAGCGAGTATAGATGTTACTACGAGATACGGTATGGAAGATGTGGCCCACAACGTGAAAAAATGGTATCTCCGGTCTCTCATTTTGATAAGGTAGAAGTTACTGTAGGTAGCTCTACTCATAAGAAACATTCAGGCAGTTATTGCCTGAAAAAACCCATAAAAATCTGCAGCTTGATAATTATTCCCATTCATCTCCGGGTAGATTGCATCTTAAAGATAATTTTTTTTAATTGCTTTAATAGTTCTCCTTACGGTTGTCTTCTTTGAAGTGAAGAGCAGCATGGCATGATACCTCTCATCAGAGCGGCTGCACGAGGGGCTGAGCTGAAGCTGGAGGCTGCGCAGCTACAGCTGGGTGGTGCGGAGCCGCTTTCATCCTTTACCAGTTTTGGTTTCCCCCAGTCCCAGCTTTAGGTGAAGTCTTGTCAGCAGTAATTGTCAGTGTCTCGAAAGAAGCATTTCATGTTTTGCAGAGGCAAAAAATGGGTCTAGGGCTTGGTACTCAAAATGCTGGGTATGGGACGTGCTGCTTATGGACCGGTCTGATTTTGCAAGGGTCAGTGGGAAGAAGACCAGTAGTCCTTGGGAAAGCTGGTGCACAGCAGAGATTTCTGCAAAATACTAAATCCTGCCCAGAGAAAGGGGGGCATGTGAGGCAAGTGGTGCGCTGTGATTTTTTCTGCGTCCTTCCTGAAGGATGCTGAGCACAAGCTCCAAAACGCGCTGTTTTGAATCTGGATGAACTAGCAGACTTACAGGGCTTAAACAACCCAATCTGAAAATGGAAAGTGCCTTCACTGAACTTACAGAGTATTGTGATTTTTTTTTTTGTGTTTGTTTGAAGTGCGTGTTGAATCGAAACAAAAGATGGAGCAGAGGTGAATGGGAGCTGCAGCGCTCTGCCTGTCCTCCGCCCCTCCTGCCCTGGGAGAGCAAGCCCACACCTTGTTGTTTTGGGAAGCATCAGCCCTCTCCCTTTCCCATTTCAAATACGTTGATTAAAGCATGGGAGATAAATGTGTTGACTGGGCCTGGTTCCTCTCGGCATGGGGCTTTTCTTTCTTTGTCTTTTTTGATCTGGCCTCGCTGAGCATCCCAGCAGCTAATTGATTTAGCCTGTGTCAACTCCCCGCAGTACAGAGACTCGGTTATTTCAGCTCTCCCAGGACAGCGTGCGGGGAATAAAACCAGCAGCCAAGCGTTCGGGCCGGGATGGAGCAGGGGGTAGGCGCAGAGCGAGGGCACGGTGCCGAGGTGCGCGGCGAGGAGCCGGTGCTGCGTCCTGTGGCCTCCGGGGAGCCCCTGGGAAGACGGAGCTTGCGGGATGGCGGGGCGGGCGCAATTTCTCAAAGCTGGCCTGCTTAGCCTCTAAAGTAAACACCAATTTGTGGTCTCTTAGTAGGGAGGGAGCAGTCCAATAACGCCGGGATAACTTTCTCGCCAGCAACGTTTGTTGTTCAGGGCGGCATTTAACTTCGTCTAATTGGGACGCTTAGGTTTCGACAGTCAGCTTGCAAAAGACCAGCAGGCAACCCGAAGGTGCCAGATGATTTACTTGTTAGATGCCCGAGATAGGTAGCCCGTATCTCCCTGGGAAAGACAAACCCCGGCCGAGTCCTCCCGCGCGTGGTGCGGGCTCTGGGGGCTGCTCATTGGCGTGAGCAGGTACTTCTGGCGGAGAGCGGGGCAGAGCTCTCCCCCGATGGGGGTGGGACCGTCGGTGGCACGTGGGGAAAACTACAGAAATGTGAAGTCGGTTGTGACCAGGGGAACGAGGAGTGACCGCCCTGACCGCTGCTCCGGCAGCGAGGAGTCCTCTGCAGATGCGCCGGCTCAAAGGTCTGCCCTGTTCAACTTCTGTCCCGGTGGAGCCGAGCCTTAAATAACAGGCAGATGTTTGCAGAGCGTGTATTATGGAAATCAGACCAGTCATAACTCGACTGCTCTAAAATAATGCACGTCTCTTTAGAAGAGTGGCGGCTTAGTTTTTTTTGGCTGGAGGCAGAGACAAATTTGTGTGTGCAAGGCAGTGGCCTGTGTGGGGCGGCCGGGGGCCAAGCCGTGCCATTCCCACCCCTCAGGCTGCTCGGGCCGTCCCGGGGCAGCCCCATCCCCATCCCCTGCTCCGTCGGGAGGGTTTCGCTCCTTCCCGCACCTCCTGGCTCCCCTCCAGCCCCCGCCCCGAGAGAGCAGCGGGCGTCGTGGCAAGGAGGAGGTTGCCGGTGTGGCCGCGCAGCTGCCGATTTGCATGTCTGCCTACGTCGGGCAACTTTCATGTCGCTTTGCTTTCCTCTCCTCCCTGGGGCCGACAGCGTGCAGCTATCTGCCGTGAGCCCCTTCCCACGCCCCGGCGGGCGCTACCCGGCACACGCGCCATGCCACTCCAGTGCCCCGAATCGGTGGGTCCGGCTCGGTGGCGTGGCTCAGCGGCGCTCGGCGGGCTGGAAACCTGCAGCTGCCGTGCAGGGTTTTTGCTTTTCCTCGCGCTGGCAGGTAGTCGTGGGGAGCGCTGCTTCGTCACTAGCACTTCCACAGGGTCACCTGCACGAGTAACTCAGTTTTAAAAATAAGCCTCAGTCTCGTTGTTGGAAACTTACTTTACTTTTTACATTTCCCGCCTTTCTAACCAACCCGACCCCCCGGCCGTTCGCGTCGCCCTCTCTTCCAGAGGAGGTGTCGGCACGGCGGGAGGAAGGCGGCCTCCTGCTCTCCCCTGGCAGCCTCATCAGCTGGACCTGGAGAAGCATTGAATTAGCTTTATTATGCCGCTGATTTGAAGTCATTACTGGTGTAAGCCGATGCAGTTCCATTATTGTTGATGGGATTGGGGCTCTTCATGTCACAGGTGAATTGGACTCAATTAACTGAAGCTGTGGTCTTAATTAGAAGCTCGGCTTTCAGTGGCTCCTCCTGGGCGCCGGAGGTGGGACACCCCCCGCCTTGCCTCGCCGCCCCGCGGGGCTCTGCAAGTCAACGGGGAAGGTGCCACTTCATCCCGTGCGCCATCCGTGGGGACCGCGCGTCGTCCTCTCCTCCTCGCGCTGAGCACCCCTTCGGCTTTTGCTCCGGGGGAGAGGAAACCCAGCATGAAATGTGGAAGGTGCAAACCCACCCCTTTGGGCTCGCTGGTGCAGAGCCCGGCGGCTGAGTCACGTCAGCTCCGGATCTGCCCCTGTAGTCTAAACGGTCTGGCCAGTGGATGGGTGTTTTGCTTTTTACTTGGGAGACGGTTAGTCAAGGGTTTTGGCGGATGCTTGGCTTGACAAGCTAAGCGGGAGGTCTTGTGCTTGTACTAGCTGACCAATTTTCAGTGGCCCATATTAAATACTACTTCCTACAGCCGTGCCTGGCTCTCCTGAGCACCTCAATGAAGCAACGTGTCCGTAAGTGCTTTATGAAGACCGTGATGCTCGTTATCCCACTTACACAGGTGGAAGAACCCAGGCACAGGGAAGGACGCATCCACTCCTGGGACAGTCCAGCGGCACAGCTCCCAGGGCGGGCCAGCCTCCTGCCTCCCGCTCGGCTGCTCTGGAGCAAGGACCGCTTCCCAGCGGGCTTGCAAATGGCCTCCTGCAGCCTGCTTTTGCCTTTCCGTAAGAAAACGCGGCTCTCCTGAGGCACGCTCGTGCTGGGTGCTGGTATGTGAGACCATCCTGAGGGCATGCCCGTCTGCCTCACCCCTGCTGCCGGAGGGGACAACGGCCCTTCCAAAAGCGTGCACCCTCCTGCTAAATATAGCTTCAGTGCGGGCTCTATTTTTAGCGTGCATTCTAAGTGTGCTTTTCAGCGGGAGCCCTGCAGGATTTTGGCAGCAGACCCCGCAGCTGGGCTTCCCGGGGGTTTGTGTCCTTTCCTGCTGAGGAAGGATGTGCCGGGGACGGAGAGCTCACGTGGTGCTCGCCGGCGGCCCTGCGCACCACGTGCTCGCCCGGCCGGCTGCTGCAAAACAGGCGGCATAGCAGCTGATGGCTGCCTCCTGCTAATTAAGAAGCTTCTTCCTCTGCCTGGCCGCTGGGGTTTTTGTCCTTTCTCTCCCCTCCGAAAGCTGAATGGAGCGTAGCTGCTTGGACACCTCTACCCCCTGCTCAGGTGTGGCCGCGGTTGGCCAGCGTGCTGCGGAGTTAAGAGGGACTAAGCCGTAAGCATGGGCGAAGGTTGGTTTAACCTGCCACCTCGAGTAAATCCCTTTCAGATCCCTTCCCCCAGTCACGTTAGGATTTGGTGCCATTGCTGTTACACCTTGTCGCGTGTCTGGTTGCGGACTGGCACTCCTAGACGGCAAGGAGGGGGTGAGAAGAGGAAGACTTGGGCAGCAGGAGAAGGCTCGGAGCGTCGTGCTTTAGCCTTGTTGCGTGTGAGATGCGGCAGCTTTCCTTGGGCCAAGCTGGAGTTTGCACCCACCAAGCAGCCCGGGGGTCCTTCCCCGCTCCACGGCTGTTGGGGAAGGGCTGATCTTTCTGGTAGCCATCAGGAAGGACCCACATCTCTGAGGGCGAGGTAATGACAGGAGACCTATGCTTAGTGCCTCTGAGGGTGTGATCTGCAAAATAGACTTGCAGCTGCAGAAAAGGGCCGTGCTGGCACTGTCGTCCTGCATGTGGCCCGTACCCGGGGGAGGCAGGGGAGGGAAAGGTGCTGCTGTTTTTGTTCCAGCGGTAGTTCACGATGGTTGTTTCGTTGCCTAGATGGCTTATGGTGGGTGGCATTCACATCAGACGCTACCCCACACCCGAAAAACAGAAAACAAACAAAAGCTGAGATAAGCGATACTTTAAGGAAGATCAAAAACTCGTCTGTGTGTTTCGTTTTCTTGAGGGAACCTACGGTCCTACTGACAGATCAAATGCAGGTTTATGTATGTATGCCCAGGGCTCTCAGTGGGCCCCATTGTTCCCCTCTAAAAGTAGCAAGTGAGCAGTATTACTGAGAGGATGTGACAGGTTTGGTATGAATCACCCCATCAACACACAGAAAAGTATGCTCTGAAAAGGTTATTTTTGTCCCTGTGTAGATGGTCAAACGTTGCCTCATAGCGTTGTTGGAACAGCGCGGTATGCTGTGTAGGATGGTGAAATGTCTGCTTTTCAGGTGGTAATTGCACAAAACACACTTCTTGTTTCTTTGTCTCCCTAACAAACTTGCAGCCGCGTCTGTCGTTACTTTCTAAGCCTGCTTTATTCTCGTTTCAGCTCGGCTTTACTGGAGCAGCCCTTGCTTGTGCTCAGCATGCCATGTGCCTACCTCTGTATTTCCAGCCCCGTTACCTCAGATGGGTCGAAACCTGATGGCCAAATAAAAAGCTTAACGTGGTTGAGCTGCGTTTTCTTGCCAAAGGTTTACGCGCATCTTCATTTCACTTGCATAACTTGCATACGTAGGGGCTAGTCTCTGCTGCTATTGCTATGCAAGGAGTCAGCCTCTAAACTTAGCCCTGATCCAAGCCACCTTCCCCCGAAGATGCATAGCGCTTCTTCTCACCGTCATTGCCGACAAGTGGGTTTTATTCAATTCACATCAAAGATCTTCTTTCGGTGCTTTTCGGTGCCTGCGTTTCTTCGGGTTTTACCCTCCGCATCCCTCGTGCGCTGGCCCTTCTGCCGCAGCGGGGGCCGGTGTGCGCCGGGCACGCCTGGCTGGGGGAGCTGCCACTGGTGTTTCGGAGGGCACGGGGAGCTGACTCTCCTCTGATCTAAGCAAAATCCTGTGCCAGCTGGGTAATGGGGAGAGATTAATGACTGCCTTGGAAGCCAGTTTTCCAGCATACTGGCCGGAGGGCAAGCATCATGATAGTTGTAGCAGCTGGTTTGGAGAGGAGGGAAATGAGGGGAAGATAAAATTGCACGCCCAGAATGCCAGGGTAGCCTGTGTCCATGCTTTGATGTCTTCTCCCTCCACACCCTCCTGTGGGTTAAAAATGAAACTAGACTGCATTTATAATGGGTGTGTGAATATCTGTATTTAGCTCCAGCCAGTGAGCTCCTGGACTGGATCCTCGTACGTGGAGAGATACAGTTCAGCCGAACGCAGGAACGGGTGTTTTCTGTGCCCTGATTGTGGGGATGGACGACGCACACAGACACACACATGCACACGTCATCTCATCAGTTCAGGCATCGCAGCCTAACACGTTCTGACACACATGTGCACGCTGGGTTATGAAAGGGGATGAAGGGAGATTAAACGTCCTTTTATTCCTCCTTAATGGTCCTGAAGGGTGTAGAGGTCAGGGTGTGGGTTGACCCTGCCCCCCTCCCGCCCCCATCAGCACCAGTTTGGGGTCAGGGCTGCGAGGAGACAGCCCTGTTGAGGTCTGCAGCGAGGACACGGGCACCGTGCAATAATCAAACCTAGCTACAGACCAGCCTCAAAACCTCTAAAATCCATCTGTGCAACCGGAGAAGCGGGGGTGAGCATCCTCCTCCTGAAGCCGTCGAAGGGGGCAGGAGCCGTCCTCACACGCTCGGGAAGGCCGGGGCAAAAGACGGGGTTCCTCCTCGGTGGCAGGCGGGGCGCGCACGCGGAGGCAGGTAGCTCGGAGGAATTCATCCTCCCTCCTCTTACCATGCAACACTTCTGCATCCACTTCTGCGCGGCGCGCTTTAATCAGCAGCCCTCCCCCCTTGGCCCCCAGGCCTCAAAATTCCACAAAACCCAATTAACAGAGATGAGAGAGCTCTAGCATGTATACATATGAAATTTCAGAAGGCTGAAAAAGAGACTCTTAATACCATAAAGCCTGCCCTAAAGTCAAATTTGCATCTGAAATCTACATAGTTAACCCCCGTGAGGAAGACAGCATAGCTGAGCACAACTTCCCCCCCCCCCCCCCNNTTATCCAGGTCTGCTGGGTTTGGCATCAGCCCACTTGCAGCTGAGGCACGCTGCAGAGCAAGCCCCGCGCCGGGCGTACAACCCGCGGAGGAATCGTAGCTCCAGCTTGAGAGTCCGTCCTGCAGCGGCCAGAACAAAACAAACCAAAACAACCCCGGCCTGAGAAGATCACGCGAATTTCTCTGGGTTGTCAACCACAAACAGGCTGGGTAGACACGATGCTTGCGTAGACTCATTAAAGGAGGTATTCAAGACTGATGTAATTATCACTTACAGGTTCAGCATATCCAACCCAGGGCTCCAGGTGTTTCGTGCTTTACTAACCTGGTACTACACTGGCTTGTTTAAATTACTCATCGTGAACTGTCCTGAGAAAGACAGCCCCCCTTTAAAATAATTACAGACAAAAAAGTCTCGGCAAATCCAGCCCTTTCTGTATGGGTTCAGTGTTCAGAGAACTAGGACTACAGCTTTATTCCACTTCTGTGCTTTTATCTATCTCTTTTGCTATCTTTCTCCTCCTATTGTCCTACTTACAGCTTAATGACATACTAATTGGAGACCGTACTTCTGTTGCTTTGCTCTTTTTTTTGAGTGTCTATAAAAACTCTTTGAGTCTTCCATAAAAGCAATGCACAAGTACCCTCTCCAGTTACGAGAAATTAAACAAGAGCTAAAACCTCTCACCTGAATGCTTTACATGAGTCCCCAGCACAGCTTTCAGGTGACTGGGGAGGGTGGCAGTGGGGACTGGGCGGCGTGCTGGGAACACAGGTAAGTATTTCCCTGCAAAAACACGAGGCCTCAAAGCTGCTTTTTTTATTACCTCCGGATTCTGCAAAGGGCTGGTTATCTCACGCTGTGAGCCAGCATGATCAAAGCCCCGGGAAAGGTCAGGCATTCCTCCAGGAGTGACACTCGGCTGCCGGCAGCACTCCTCCAGCCCACGGCTCCCGCAGCCCGGGCTGCAGCACGCACTGAAATCCTTTATCTCCCTAAGGAGTGAACCCACAGATTAGCCAGCCCGGCCTGAGCTTGATGTCGACAGCATGTAACACCTGGCCTGGGTTTTCTGAAGAGGAAAGGTGGCTTGGTTTGTTTTTTTTTTTTGTTTGTTTTTTTTAATATTTTTGTGGGGGAGGTAGCATTTCCTTCCTCTGACAGTGTGAGAGAGCTTGATGCTGAGAAAAGCTGTGTCCCGTCTCTGTGCTACACCGAAGGAGCTGCTTTCCTAATGTTCTCAGCTCCTAGTTTTGTGCAAGTGATACAAACGGTGAGTTCCAAAATATTGGGCATATGAGAAATTATCCACGGTATCTTCCGGTGAGAGGATAGTGTTTTCTCACTGTTTTGATAGACTGGTATTTAATTTCTCATTTTCAGCTGGTTATCCCCCATGAGCAGCTCGTGCGTGGACGGGGAGGTTTGGGGAGGGCGAGCGGAAGGAAGAGATGTTCGAGATGAGCAAATCCCCTCTCCGCTTCTGCGCGTCAGATGCCGTATTATTGCATCCGTGCTAGCTCGGTGGCGTGAGGGGCTGCGCGCCTCGAGTTGGGATGATGTGGGTTCACCCCGTGGCTCAGGGTCCCGACGTCTCTGGCTGCGGCTGGGGTCTGTCTGTCCTCAGCCCGGCTGGTCGGCGTGGTGCCTCTGCCAGCTTTGTCTTCAGGCACGGGCGCTGAAACGGCGTGAAAGGCAGAGGGGACTGCTCCTGTGTTTCACACGGCAGCGTCTGGGCTGTGACCCAGCACCTGTGAGATGGTGGAAGCATGACAACGGCCTGATATCTGGTGTAACTTGTAATTGAGGTTAAGGTATCCTTATCCTAGGTGTAGGATAGGAGTAAGAGAGACCTGGACATGCTTTCTCTCTTGCAGCAAGGGATATTACACAGCAAGGGCTGTCATGAAAGGGGAAAATGAGGGGGGTTTTGGGGTTTTGTTTTTGTTTTTTTATTTTTTTTAAAACAGAGCACTTGATTCCTTGTTTAAAGGTGTGAAATAGATGCCTCTGAATCTATCACCCAGCTTGTTTCTTGCATGAAGGGGTGGTAAAAATTTACCTCATCTGCAAATAAACGTGGCAAACTGTGCAACTGGCTGTTGGACCAGCAGCCTCTCAAGCAAGCTGAAAACGTCTGTGTGTAGCACCTACGGGGCCTGCAGCCGGAGGGCCCGTCTCTGCCGCTCAACCTCCAGATGATCCTCAAATCCCAGAGCATCCAGCTAAAAAGTATGCTCCGTCTGCAGGGGAGAGGGGAGGGTCTGGTCCTGACCTCCGAAATACCATGCTGGGAATGGGGAAGGAGCCTGGCGGTCCTGCTGGGAGCAGGGGAAGGAGAGAGAGAAGGGGGCGGAGCGGGGAATTTAAAATTTTAAAGTTTTCTCTGGTACGCGGTTGCAGACCTCGGTCAGGTTCCTGGCTGGTGGTGGCCGCTGGAGGGGTTGCGGGTGGGAATGTCGCTGGCTGAGTCTGCCCACCCCATCCCACCCCAGGTGCTGCAGCAGTTTTTGGGGGGGTACCGCCCCACGGCAGCGCGCGTGCAGGTCTCGTGTAGGTGCCTCGCGCATCCACCCCAAAAAAAGAAAGGGGTGAGCATTGCGTTTGGGCATCTCTGGCTCCCTCAACCGTCTGCCTTGTTAGCGGTGGAGGGGGGGAGAGGGGCTGAATGCTTCCCCAAGCTCTCCTGGCAGAAACTAATTTTTTGCCTGATAAATTGTTTAGCAGTGGTTTGGGGAGTCTGATGCGGCTGTGTCTTCTCCTGAGCGCGGCCTTTATTGCAATGAAAAGTACTGAGGAGGGATGCGGTTATGATAAGAAATTGTCCACCTCTTCCCTCGCCGCGTTTCGGGGGGGTGGAGGGGGAGAGGGGAGTTAATTGCCCAGGGGAGTGCTAATTGCATGAAAAATCAAACTGTTGGTAACGACGGGGCGATGGTAAACTTTGGAAGCGCCTCGTCAATGAAATGGAGCATAACTCTCATATAATGTTTGTTGAGTTTAGTAGGATTGAAATATAATTGCGGGGCGACCCGTTGCTACTAGCAGGGCTCTGCGTGCAGCCGTAAGCCCATCTGGAAGGGTGATTTACTGGAGGCTTGGGCAATCTGGCAATTTAGGCTCTTTTTTACGATGTTTAGACTTCTACCCATGTTATAAAGAGCAGCCCAGGGTTTTTATGAGGATGTAGGTGCCTGCTGCACAGAACTTAGGTTGTGGGCTGGGTATGTTTCTTTCCTTTTAAGAGCGATTTTTAAATTTTAAAGGGCAGCTCTTGAATTAAAAAAAAAAAAAAAAAAAAAAAGTCTAGCAGCAGGCAGAGATATCCTACGCAGGATTTAAAAGGCATCATGTGTGTTGTGCATACCAGCAACGTTTTTTTAAGCTTTGTGGCCAAATGGGGGAAGGAGCTTAGTAGTAACAGACGAAATCAAGTGGGACGGTAAGGGGGAGCAGGTGAGCTCCATGTTTCTCCCCGTCTCTCCCCATCTCCTCAGCCGCTGGAGAGCCTTCAGGTCAGCACCCAGGATGGCTGTGTGCCTGCGTGGGGAAGGCCTGAAAACTGAAGGAAATGGCTGGTTTTGGGGAGCCCAGAGGTGTAGTGCAGTAAAATGAGCCGAGCGGGGCCGGGGGGTCCAGGCAGCTTCCCGGGGCTGAGCGCAGGGTGGTGGGGCAGAGGCGAGGAGGGGTGGTGAACGGGGCCGCAGCAAAGCCCGAGGAGAGCCAAGGCCACCGACATGGGGAAGGATGCGTTTTGGGTCCTGAGGACCCCTGGGTCACGAAGGTGTGTGTCGGCAGGGACGGGCGGCTCTCGGAGGCTGATCTAGCCCCAAAGGTAAGGTAAGAGCATCCTTCTGGGGCTCCTTTGTTGGCTCCTCTCTGAAGCTGGAGGCAAGGCGTGCCATGAGATTGCTTTTTGGGGAGGGGGAAAACCCCTTCTCTAAGCAGCCCGGGGAGACAGCAGACATGAAGGTGAGGTGCTCCGTCTTTTCTGGGTACCCCTTTCCCTTCTTTTTTCCGCTTCTCCTGCAAACAGGCTGGCAGCCTGCGCGGGCCCGTTATCATTGCATCATTCCCCTGGCCTGAGTCATCATCTCCCACGGCAGCCCCCGCGGGGCTGGGAGGTGTTGGTCCCTTTTTTGTATCTTCTGCGGTGACGTTTGGCAAACGGGACTACAAACACCGAGCGTTTATAGATTATGCATCGGTAGCTCACCGTCCAGGGGGGTTTTGTGTTAGGTTTATTGGTCCTGTTCTGCCAAAATTTCAGATGAAACAGTCAGCATTGATGGTTCGGGCCAAAAAATGTATTTGCAGCCCTGCTCCTTTCAGCCCGGGCCTTGTTCAAGTCATTCTTTGCTTGTGCTTAGCTGTGTGCTGCGATTTTTATATTTTTAGCTACACGTACATGTAATTTTAGGGCATGTTTTTGTGTCTTTATTGACACGACGAACCCTCGTGGGACCGATACATAAAACGCAGTTAGCAGCTTTTCAACACTTTTGTTTGTACTGAAATCATCTTGCACAATGTGGTAGAGAAATAATTCCTGTTGTGACCTTCTCCTGATGGTTCAAATAACCTGTCTAAGAGACATCCTGTTTCTGGAGGGCCCTATTGCTTTAATTCCTGTTAAAATTGGTTTTGCCTTCTGTGGAACAGTGCTGCAGAAATTAAGTACTTGCAAATGTGTTTTACCTCCAGATAAATGTTGCAGTTTGCATTTTCAATCCTAGTGAAGCTTTAGCAGACTGCTACTTTTGGCCTAATCATTTGTACGTTTTTAGGGATTTTTTTTTTTTTTTTTTTTTAGCTTAAAAATGAATATTTTATTTTAAGCCTTTGGACCATCTTGCCCACATCCAATGATGGATGTCTAATGAGATGACTTTTTACCTCCACTAAATGGTTACATTGTTTGCACTGATGTATGCTAAGACTTGATGCATTAAATCTTTGGCCATTAGCAGATGCCATTAGCAGAAAAGTCCAAATCACTTAGAGCTGAGACTTAAGACTTTTCATTAAAACCTGAATTTGCATGTTATTGGATAAATCTGTTAATACGGTTTAGCCGGACTCGGGGAAGTTACTTGAAAACTTTTTCCAGTGCGTACGCAGGGTCAGCGGTGCCTGGGAGCCTCCAACGTGGAGAAATTGGCCCCACTGGTGCTTCCTTCATACCCCCTCATACGCTGAGGGCGTGAGCAGAGGTTTTGGAAACGTGACGGTGTGCCGGGTGCTCTCGTCCGATCCTTCTGTGAGACGGAGCTCAGATGCCTTCCGGATGCGTGTCATGCTCTTGCGTTTTCTTAATCAAGAATGTTTCTATTCAGTGCGTCTTCAAAATTGCTGCTCGAAGAGAAGTTGACCCATTTCTCAGTATTCTGGGCCTCTGATGGTCTTTGCGATGGCATGTGGTGTTGAGTAGGCTGTAACGTAGACTTAATGTAAGTACATTTAGTGGAGGTCTTATTTCAAGCACTTCTGATCCATCGCCGGTGTGATGCTGAAAGGCATCTTCCTGTCACCAGGGTGCAGGACGGGGTTTTTTCTTGGTTTCCCCCAGGAGCCTCGGCCCGTATCCTGTGGGACGTGAGGAGGCTGATGAGGAAAAGTCGTCCCATCCTGTGACGCACGTTGTCTGCCAGAACAGGAACACCAGGCTTCAGAGGCTGCCGTCGGACCGCCTGCTTTCGCACAAAACTTGTACGCTTACGGAGTCGTTGGCATTTCGCTTGCCTGAGCGGTTTGCGGGCTCGATTTCAGTGAGCGCTTGAGGGTGCAGAGGGGTCCCTGGTTTGAGTACTGGACCGAAGCGCATCCCTTTGCCCAGGAGAAGCCCGTTATCTCACAGGTCTGAGTACCCTGGAGAAGATAACGAAGCTGTTGTGAGCGGGGGATGCTGATAATGTCGAGGCAAGCAAAGCAAGCTTGTCTCTTTGTCTTAACTCAGCAGATGGCTCTGGTGACAGAAACCAGAGCAGCGTTGTCCCCAGGGAAGAGCTGAAGATGGCACAAGAGGTGACACCAGGATGGGCTCCCACCACGCAAAACCCCGGGGGCTTCCTGGCACCGCAAGCCCCTGCTGATCCCCCCTCCCCCGGCAGGCAGCGGGGCTGCGGGCACTGGTTGCTCTGACGTCCCGCGGGCTTCCTCTGCGGGTTTGGGGCAGCGGTCCTTATCGACAGAGCAATTAATGAGCCAGGCCCCTGCGAGTCAGAGCCTCGAGCTTGGGCTTGTTAAAACATTGCGGTGCCTGTGTTCCCCTTGGCCAGCAGAGAACAGAAAGAGCTCTGGGCAGGTCAGGAAACCATGGGGGGAAAATGCCTTTTCAGCTGACGGGACCAGCTTGTGTGTGACAAGGATGCCCGAGGCAGGAGTAGGGATGCTGCACGGGGTAAGGCCGGGGGAGCTGTGGCCCGTGGGACATACTGCCATCCGGAGAGTTAAGTATTTCCAGTGCTGGCAGTCCCGTTTACCAGGTTTTGGGGCTGCGTAGTGACCCCTGGGGTCAAGTTGTGGTTTGATGCTGCAGGTTGCCGCTTCTTGGGTGCAAACTTCTTGGTGCACATACTGACATCAGGGAAAAGGTGAACTGTTCAGGATGGGCAAAATTAAAAGGCCCGTCATATGGGCACCAGAGCTTAAAGGAGCGTGAGCTGGCAAATTGCAGAACGTTTACTGGCAATTAATGGCCATCAGAGAGGACCTGGTGCCGAGTTTGAAGAACAAAATAAACTGCTGCAAAATATTTTAACAGGAGAAACCCTTCCCTGTGAGCATGTGGCTTTGCTGGCGATTTAATGCCGTATCAGTCGTTAGCACATATTTCTAAAACTAACGGGCTGTGCGACACTACGTATAATCTGTGGATACGTGAACTGGCAGCGTGTAAATAGAAATGGGCTTGTCCTCTCCCGATCCGAGCCCTGCAAGACCTGCCTGGCTCCCCGCGTGGTTCACCAGCACTCCAGGTTTCCTGACAGCCTTCCTGAGCAGGCGAGAACAAACAAATTAAGAACTCACGGGAGAGAAGAAAACGGAGATAGCAGGGGATTTCTAATCAAGCTATTTTAATACTGGGCATGCTTTAATCACTTACTTAATGGCAGTGCTTAATGAACACTTGAAATAAAACATGTTTCTGTTGGAGATTCTACACCCATGTTTTTAAAGTTGTCTTGAGGGAACTCAGATGTTTATTACAACTTTTCAGCAAAAACCCGTCACAGTTGTGCTGTATTAATTTCCAAGATTGAAGAAGAGGGGGTGGAAAATTTGGAAAAAGACAAGAATGTAGGCAAGCCATTAGCGTGGTGCTTTCTCACTAACATTGCAATTAACCTGAATCCAGTTACTGATTGTAATCCATGTAGATATATGCTTGTCCCAGGTGTTACCAAATCACATTCACTCTTTTCTTTGCAATGCTCCCCTGACTGTTGCGCTGAAGTTTTTATTGCACGCCGACCCTTCGGGCTTCAGGCAGAGTGGTTTGCTCCGACTGCTCTTGCCTCTCGCCGTGCGCTGCCTGCATTTCCAGCTGTGACACCCACTTTGCTTCGGGTGCTGATCTTTGTACAGCACCATCGGCTGTGGAGCTGCCTTTCCCATGCGTTGCCTTTACAGCTGGTTGCTGCTGGGCTTCCCAAAAAGGAAGGTGGTCTGGGCAGCTGGAAGGGGGGCACAAACTTTTCCTCCTCCTAAATAACCACGGGAAGCTCTCGCAAGGATCCTGGGTGTCTCCTTTGCTCACGTATCTGCTGGTTGCTGCTTCTCTCCATCTCCCAGGCGTCTCCTGGGCTGCTGCAGCTCCGCGGTCGCCCGATGCAAGGTGTCCTGGGGAGAGGGGGAAGCTTTCAATGACTGACTTGAAGTAACTTTCTTTTTCTCCCCTTCCCTGTCTCCCAGCCCTCAATGCAACTTAATTATGTGGCAAAGCATGGAAGTACAGGACGTGAGGAAAAGGGGGATCAGGAGGATTTTTTTCTGACCTCAGCAAGCCATCAGTTGACCCCCTGAAATGTGCGATTTTGATTTTAGTTTTGTTCTGAGTAACTGTTAGCAGCTGCAAAGCTGTAAAGCTTCGCATCGGAGTGGATGCAGCATTTCACTTTGTCTCCTTACCATGGTGAGTCCCTGGGGTGTCACCCCCCGCTGTTTGTAAGCACGAAAGGTCAGTGAGATAAATGGCCCCCCATTGCCGAGTTGTGAAGCAGGATAAAAAGACTGCGCTTTTTTTCTTTGGCTTTCATAAATCACAACATTCTTAAGCCCCTGTTGCCTGTGAGCGGGGTGTTCCTGTGGGCGTGCTTTCCCATCCCTGCCAATTTTAGCTTCAGGTGAGGCTAAAAGTAAGGTTACAAGTCCACCGCCCCCATACCTGCTTGGTCATTTTCCCAATTGTACTGTCTAAGGATTGGAGAAGGTTTTGAAAATTAAGCATAAAACGATCTCTGCTGTCAAGAATCTAGATGGAGGTTGGCTTTGGACATAAAACTATTTGCTCTAAATAAATGGTCTGGGGACGGGTGGGGGGACTCTATATATATGGAGCTTGCTGCATCTCTGCAAAGTTGCCTATGGAAAGGGATTGTACGATCACTCCCAGGGAGGTGGCAAATTATAACTGCAGTTATTGCTGGGGTTGATGAGCTTGTTTCCTCTGTTAGTAACTATTTCTGGCCAAAACCACCATCCTCTTACCTCCTCTTCTTCCACCTTTGGTCCCCCTGTGCTAAAGCTTGTTGGTGATGGAGCCAGACACTGGCCTGGTTTTGACATTGCTCCAAAACTACGTTCTTCTTGGTCTTGCATTTTTATTGCAACAGCTGGTCAGCAATGGCTAAACTAAGTCTGCGTTTATGCCTTTAAAATGCTAGTGCTATTTTGAGAGGACAACTGAAACTGCCGTCCTCTGGGTTTGCTAAAACCTTCTGCCTCAGGATGATTTCAGGGCTGTAGAAATTAGAAATTAAATAGGCTAAAAAAGGGATGGATTTTTCTGGCCTCTTCAGGTCAAGGTATCCTCAAATCCTCCAACAAAATCATTGGTCCTTTTATTTTGAGGTACTGCTATAGCAATAGTGGAAGGGTTTGAGGTTGGTTGGTTTTGGTTGATTTGGGGTTTTTTTGAGGAGCTATGTGGTGTTGCATTTTCTTCCTGAATTTAACATTTGTCGTCAAAAACCTGAAGCCATGTTTTTTTGAAATGACCCTCTCTTTCAGAAACAAAAGGGAATGCACACATTTCTCCATCCTTAAGTTTCGGTTGTGGGTTTGCTTTTTTTTTTTTTTTTTCCTCCTGTAATTGGTGCCTGTACCCAACGCACAACTTGTTGACAGGAGGGGAAGAGTAGACAGGCTAGGGCCTTTTTTGGCTTTTTTACAAGCAGCTTTATGTTTAAAGAAAAGAGGAAAAACAAAACAAAAACCAACCTAGCACCTTTTTAGGTGTTGACCTGGGGACGCTTGGGTCTTGTACGCAGGGGCTCGCTTGCTCACGGTTCTTTGTGAACCTCCCTGCCCGTCTGTGACCTCCTTTGTAGATGTGCGTCCTTTGAAGGGCTGTTAATTTAATATCTTTCCCTGCGCAGCAGCTGGAACAAATGGTCCCCCCAGCTCCATCGGGAGCTCCCAGCCACCCGTCTCCCCCGGCGCTGACCTACAGGCATTTTTGCTGTGGCTGTCTCAGGCTTTTTATAGGTTTTGCACACTTGTTGCATATAGGATACCTTACAGGTGCGGGCCTTTGCTGAAGCATTAACTAGCTGTTCAGGGTTGTTTGTTTTGTTGTTTGTTTGTTTGTTTTTTTCCTGGCAGTCTTGCTTTTCAAAAGTCAGGAGAACCTTCCCGGATTCAGGCTGAATCCGAGATGCAGCATTTCACCGTTGACTCACCGGAGATTAATTCGAACTGTCTCAAAGCGTACTCCTCGGCTGAGGGGACGCTGCCCGGTTAAAACGGTGTGTAACACTGCTGCGTTGGTGTGCTGGCAGAGGAGCTGCACTGGGTGCTGTGCGTGGCACAGGAGCTGCTTCCCGTGGGGAGGCAGCGGCTGTGCCAATGGTTTCTTTCCCCCATCCCCGTCCTGCCCAAAATGCCCACGTACGGTTCAAGCCTGACCCTTGTAGACTCCAATTGCTGTCGGCAGGAGAAACACTTGCTCTTGTACTGACCTGGGCAGCTGTGGCTGCGTTACTTTCACGCGGTAATAGTTTAAAACCGGTGTCTGGTGCACGGCAAAGCTCCTGCCAGGGTGATGCCTGCTCCTGGGTCAGGGTCGCAGGTCCCTGTGAGCTCTTACCCTTTGCCCGCTAACATTTCATTGGGGATTTTGTTTTGTGTTTTTTTTTTTCCAAATCGAGCATAAAACCGAATAGCAGTTTCATCCACGCACTGACTGGTCAAATAATTCAGCTCCTGCTGTTTCCAATAGATGTATTTTCGGCCAGCCCTGCCCCTTTGCCCTGTTGGTGTCCCTTCGCTGCCTCGCCTCAGCCTGAGCGCGTCCGTGCTCGGGAGAAGTAGGAGATGCCAGCTCTGAAGGCCAAGCTGACGAGCAAACGTCCGAGCAGCCAGAGTGCCCCGGGGAGGGCTGGGGAGAGTTCCTTCGGGTGCCAGGATCCCAAAGGATGCTGCCGCAGGGTCTGCTGCCTGGGTGATCCCTTCGCCGTTATCCTTCAGCCTTCATAATGGGTTGTGACACCTGTGTGACAAGGTGCCTTAAAGCCTTGCACCTTTGTAAGCCACAGGTCCTCATTTTTAGCTATTTTTTTATTTTTCCAGATTGCAGATCTTGAGCTAGGCTATACATTGAATATCCTTTACTTTCCAGGGTGTGTGAAGAAGCTTAGGCCCAGATTTTAATGAAGATGATGAAACTGATGCGGTGCGGCAATACGCCACATACGCTGCGTCAGAACTGTGTCAGGAACTGTTTCAATGAACGTCCAACTTCTTCAGATTGCCTTGGAAATGAGAATTGCATTCTCATCTGCTTTATTGTGTTTCTAGAAGCTGCTTAGGTACCAGCTTGCCCCAAGATACTACACTTTGGTGGGTGGATGAGGTATAATTTCTGTGCTGAAATATTGGAGAGCCTCATGTAGGGCAATGGGTGATGATGCAATTGTCTCATCAAAGGCGCGTGGACTGATCAGGTTGCACGGGGGAAGATTTTTGAGGTTGTATTGAGGAGAAAAGGTCCTCTGCAAACCGTGCCTATGCTAGATGTAAATGTCACCCTTGTGCTGCGGAGAGCCCTGGCGGTTGCTGGCTTGGTTAGCAGGGGCTGAGCGAAGCACGGGGGACCGCGTTTCCCCTGCATGGAGATCACGTTGACCCAGTTTGGTGCTCCCTTGGGTTCAGGTCTCCGTCAGTCCTCAAGTGTTTCTGCAGCTGTACGCACCATCTTTGGAGGATATGGGGAGACAAATGTAGAAGGGGTGGCACATTTGTGGGAGGAGGAGGAAGCCTATGGGCAAAGAAATTGGGCTGCAGTAGGAGGAATTTAATTAGGGCCATCTTGTATCTTAGCATAAAGTAGAATTTTTGGCCACGTTGCTCAGCCCTGAAAAGCCTTTGGGGCAGTAATGTCCACTGCGAGCAGTGGGCTGTGGAAGGGGCTTCAGCATCGTCCTCAATCCAGACGTCCCCAAGAGCGAAGGGTGCAGGCCAAACGTCTGCGGGGCCAGCCGGAGCACGTGGGAGGGTTGAGAGGGCGGCAAGAAGGGCATCCAGGCCTGTGTATGAGATTTTGGTCTCCTGCCCTGAACCCTCTCAGGCAGGAGGTCCCAGATAAATCATCTGGGTGGACTTGTAGTGCAGGTGCCGTAGCAGAGCCAATTTAGTCCATAGGGCTTTTGGAAAATACGTCATCAGGCCTTTCTCATCTTGGTTTTGTTTCACACGTGTCACTCTGTGTTTTGTCCCCCTGTCAATCACTGTGGCCATCTTGGTGGGACCACAGGGAACGGGGAAGCTCAGCTTGTGCCCACCGGGCCCCTCTCCGGTGGCACGTCCAGGTGCCCAGCAGGATTTAGCTGCCAGAGCTCCTTAGGTCCTCCAAAAACGATGTGGGGCAGGCACGCCGGAGAGCTTTTTATTATTGTTGTTATTTATTGTTAACACGCACACACCACACACCCCACCCCACCCCCCGGTTTCTGGCTCTGCAGACCCCCAAATGCTCTTTAATGCAGATAGGGCCCGTTTATATGTTAATTTTAAGCCTGCTGACAAGCAGTTTGCTTTTTCTTCTGACTTCTCACATTTCCTTCTCCCGTTGAAAGCCGCTGCCGTGGGCTTAGGGGATAAGGTGCCGAGAATTAGAAAATAAAATAAAATCTGCAGGATGCTGGAGAGTGAGGGGGTATGGGGATTGGCTTGCTCAAAGTACAAATGGGTGATCTCTGAAAGCAAGTAACCCTGATACCAGGGGCGTGCATGACAATTACATCCAGTATAATACAAAATGTTAATTACTAAATTTTGAGAAATTAATGCTGATTAGCAGCTGCGTGTGTGTGACCTAAATACATCTATTGCCTGATCTTTATTCATAATGTACAGTTTATTGTTGATAAAGTAATTGCTGAATGGTGGGCTGGCCCGCAAGTCTTGTAGCTAAAGACTGAGGCCTGATTTGTAAATCGTCTGAAATTTGTTGGCATCTGTTTTTTGTTGAATTTATACAGACAGGGAAGATGAATAGCAGTCTGAGCTATCCCTTTTACAACTCAACTCATATATTATTGAGAATTCATTCTGCTTTTATTATTTGGTCACAAAAATGGACCTAATGCTTGTTGGCTTTAAAACACCTACTAGCGCTGCTTTCTCTCTCCATCTTGCAAAATATAAGACAAGGCCGAAGCTTAAATTAAAATCCTCAGGTTCTTATCTCCTTCCCACAGGAAAGCAAATCTGTGTTGAAAACCGTAAAATTAAGAGGAGAGCAAGGATAGCATAATTTAGCAAAAATTCATGGCACCAGATTCTGAGCTATATGACTGGAGGGATAGGTCAGACATTAAGAAGATACTGCCTGCTAATGCAAGTTCCTTAAGGTAGTGCTCTGGAAACAAGGCAAGCAGAAAATGCTGCACTGGTTCCCATTTGCTCCCTTCCCTCTACTCCTACCAGCCTTAACAATAAATTGAGTTGTCCGTTTAATAACCCTTCTGCTTCCAGAAGTCCAGAGAAATCCTGGGTTTGTACTTGGAGTATTGTCCTAACATCTGTTTGTGCCAGGATTTCAGTAGTGAACTCAAAGAAAATTAATTTCATTGGGGTCTTATAAGGAATTCAGAAAAAAAAAAATTATTTGACAGGCTGTCCTTGCTGAGTTTTATCAGCGTTTCTGTCTGAAGGACAGCTTTTCTTTTTTTTTTTCTTTTTTTTTTCTTTTTTTTTTAATTTTATTGAAAATTTGTTTGTGCCATAATTATTTTTGCTAAGGGGCGGGATAGAGCGGCAGGGCACGAATGAATAGTGCCTGTTACACACTGGCATCATCGCTACGTCTCATTCCGCCATGGGAAGAGCAACTTGTGTTTCAAGCAGCATTTCAGTGGGACAGACAAGTCCTGTTGTCTTGCAGCCTTGGTCCAAGAGCGTGATTTTGGGCAGCGTCCCTCCGTCTTGCCAAGTGCCCCCTCAGCAGGTCTCCTCCTTAACTGACCGCTCTGAGAGGCCACTGCCAACCGCTTATATGTGAAAGTAGGCTTTTAAGGGTGGCTTTTCAGTTATCTACTACCCAGACCGGGAGATTTCAAGTGGCGTTTGTAAAATTGCCAGGGGAAAAGCCCGCCGTACCCTCTGGCAAGGCTGGGGGCTTGTCCTCACTGTGCCGCAGCTGCGCAGGAAAGTGATGGAGAGGAGGAGTGACGTCAATGATGCTTGTGTTGCTCTTAAGGCTGGAGATCTGGCAAACCTGCACGTTAAATCTGTTTCATTTTTTTAATGCTGATCCCATAACTGAGCTGTTTGTTCAGCGCTGCCGCTGGCTCTGCTGCCCTTCGGTCGCAGCCCTTGGTGCATGGCACCTGCCTGCCCGGCACGGTGCTCCGGCGTGGTGCTCCTCCTGCCCCGCGGCTCTCCGGCCACTGCTTCCCCAGCCCCATCTCTGCGTCTCCCAAATACCTTTCCTTCTGCTCCTGGACCCACCTCAACGCCCGCATCCCTCCTCGGGCACCGGTGCTTTGAGGATGCCGATTCCAGCAGCAAACCTGGTTGCTGTCTGCCAGCCCTGATGTTGTCCCCCCTACCTTCAGTAATACAAATACGTAAAAACTGCTTTTTGGAAGTGCGCTTTTCTTTTGTTTTTAAATGCAGAAGCCCCATCTCGCTAACACTATTTAATTTAATTTATTTTCTTCTCTTGCAGTCAAACAAGGTGCCAGTGGTACAGCCTTCTCATGCGGTTCACCCCCTCACCCCTCTTATCACCTACAGCGATGAGCACTTTTCCCCAGGGTCGCACCCGTCTCACATCCCCTCTGATGTCAGCTCCAAACAAGGTGAGCCCATCCCGTCCTGGCACGGATGCAGAGCAGTCCCAGTGCCCCCTGTGCTACTGATACGTCTTTACTCTTAATATTTTAGAGGGAGAGTTCCAGGCGTGCATGTCTGCTTTCAGAGATGGTAATTCTGCCATGATGCTGATATTTAACTTGGACATTTCAATCTTCATGTTCTTTCTAATGTGATAATTCGGGCTTGCTTTACTCATCAAAATATTTTAAAATCTCAACAAGCAGCAGCCAGGCCTCACCACCCCCTGTTGTGCCTGAGGCTTGCGGCGTGCAGATGTGGAAACGGCAATCATCCCTCACCTTCCTGAAAATGGGGGAAGAGTACTTCAGTAGTATCGAAACCTTTTCTTTCTCCCTTTCACTCAAAATTGTATTTTATGTCCTTGTATTCCGGCTGTCTGAATTCTTCCATACGTCAGTTGTCACAACTGAAGCATAGCCCATAAAATACAGTTTTGAGCCTGCACAGCTTAAGGCTTTGCAAACGTGACATTTTTTTATCCTTCTGATGCCTGCTGCCTTCTGCAGAAAGCATTGTTTTAGGTGCCAGGGTTGCATGTGTCAGTTTTCTCTGTGTCCCTAGGACTCCTTAAAACAAACAAAAAACCCTCCAGGTCTTCACGTGGGCGCGTCAGACCAGGTCAGTCTGCGAGTCCCCAGGGAAGTGCCGACAATCTCCGGGTGCCAAGCCCAGCCTGTGCCGAGAGCTCCCGCCCGGTGCCCTGGCAAGCCTTCCCCAGGAAACCCCTGGGTGCGTTTGCTTGCACTGGGATGCAGGAGCAGGGGGGGATGTGATGGTTGTCGGGGGGGTGCAAGGGGAGGATTGATCCCGGACGGCGCAGAGTAAGCCAGGGTTTGGGCGAGCAGCCTGAGGAAGAGAAGCCTGTGGAGGAGAACTGGTGGCGAGGAGGGAAGGAGAGGGAGCAGAGGATTTATGAAGGCGTTTTATGTAGTTGGGACGTCTGTGCGTGGGCATGACATCTGTCGGTGCCTCTCCTGCCTCTTTATGCACTTGCGTGTCCCACCGTGTGGTGTGACACCAAGTTGACAAGATCGTGAAGCTCTGCTTTACCTGGGCACACATCCACATGCACAGTTCTCCCATTTATCTGGAGAGGTGTCTAGCCACCATTGTTCAGGGAGACAGACTTTTTTTAGTTCTGAGTTTCCCTGAATGCCTTGTTTTCATTTTGGCCTTACTACGCAGATAATATGGGCTACATCCAGAAAATACCACGGCCTTGTGGCTCTGTGTGCTTTTTTGCTGTTCATTAGTTGTGGGGTTTTTTAGGTAGGAGGAATACAAAAAGCACTCTGCCTGGAAAGCCTGGCCTGTAAATATGTGTATAATACCTTTTTCAGAATTGGAAGAAGCAAATGGAGACCTTCTGTCCTCATTTGTCTTCTTCCTTTGCATCAGTGCCCAGGAGAAGGATATTCATGCTTATTCCGTGAAATCCCAGGGATGCCGTGTGTTAGAGAACGGGATTTCCACCTCCTGCCCAAGCTGGCTGCGACGGCTGGGGCGCACCCCGCTGCTGCAGTTCGTGAGCTCAAGAGGTTTTCACTTGCTGGATGATGGTTTGCCCTCCTGCGCCCCAGTTCTTTGCCTTTACTCCTGGTTAATTTTTGTACTCCTCTCGTGCAGACCCAAACTGAACAACATCTGACTTCTTGTTTTTGCTGGCCATGCTCCCTTCTGCTTGTTCTCGCCCTCTCCCTTGTCCAGCCCTGGTGCATCCCACCGCTCGTGTCCCCATCCCTGCGCACAAGCCCAGAGCCTGGCTCTGCCGGGGGGGCGGCCGGGGGCATCTCTGGCACAGAGCTCCTGCCCCTCTGGCATTCCTGAACGAGTTCTCGATCCCTTTGCACAGTGTCTGGCGAAGATGGGGATGGATAACGCGGGCTGGAGACTTCTGGTTTTGGCTGTGATGGTCTCCTTGATGTGTGTGGTCTTTCCATGCTCCCCATTTCGGCGCCGCTGGCATGTGGGAGCAGCCCCAGTGAAGTGGCCCATGCAGTTGCAGCAAAGAGAGGATTTTTTTTTTCTTTTTCCCTCAGGTCCTCTGCCAAATGCCTCTGACTATTGTTTTTGTCCTCGCCTCCCACTGTGGGTCTGGAGCGAGGCCCTGCCCTGGCGCCCCAGCCCTGATGCCGGGGTGCCTGCCTCCCACCAAAATCCCCCGACAAGGGGGTCCACAGCAGCTTGCCCACAGTGCTGCCTCCTGCACCCCAGGCAGTTTGGGATGGACACACAGCCACCTCCTTTCTAAAGGTGGTCTATTTTATTTTTTTATTATTATTTTTTAATTTATTTTTTATGATTTTATTTTTTTTCTTAAGCCTCCCATGAGCAAGAGCTTGCTTTGGAGAGCGCTGGCTGTGCTGGCTGTGTCTGTTCCTGCTGGGCGATAGGTAGCCGACAGCCACCTGTAAGGATCCACAAGTTTTGGACTAGCGATAACCACTGTGTGTTAGTGCAGAAAGAGCAGCGTTGCCTCCATGGGTCAGAAATGTGGATTTTGGGGAAGGAGCAGCCCAGCTCCTTTCACAGAACTTGGTCTGGCAAGGCCAAGGTTGTGTTGTAATTCCCTGGACCATCAACCATCACCAGAGATGAGAGAGATGAGAGGCTGGGATTGTTTTTCATCTTCTTTTTTTCTTCTTTTTTTTTTTTTTTTTTAACTGCCCTAAAAGAGCATTCCCTCTCTTTTCTCTCACATAAAAACCCTGGGATATATATGAAGTGTTCCCTCTCCTGTGAGCCACCAACTGTTTTACACCTGTGAAAAGACAACTGGTTAAAAATATGATCCTCAGGTTGTGGTCCCAAGTCTAAGAATTTAGCTTTTTTGACACAGTAACACCATCAGTATTGTTTTCCATCCTTTGCTGTACACAATCCCAAAAGATAGTCTTCAAATCTTATAATTAAATTCAGAAGATTTAAATACAAACTCGTGAGGGAGGGAAATAAATCAGTAACATCAATCTATAAATCAAGTCTCAAGGTAGCACATGCTCAGTCTTGGACCTTTGGAGTGTCATGACATAAATATTTAATGCCCTTTTAAAGCAGCTGATTTAACATGTGAAGTAGACTTAACAATTCCTTCTGCTTCAGCCGCCTCTTCCCCAAACACATTTAAATAAACCGATGTCTTTGTGGCCTCTGCAACCATAATTCCATGTCTCCTGGGGGCACGAGGTTTAGGTGAAGAATGGAGACTGCGGACCCTTTAGGGACGAGGATTAGCTTTAATCTTGAGGTGATTCTTGCAGTTGTAGGACTCTGTGTTCCGGGGAATGCGAGCTGATGGATCATTTCTGATGGGACTCTTATTTTTCCATGAAATACTACCAATGCAAAACAGATTGACCTTGGAGCCCACAGGAGTCAACTTGATGAAGAGCTTAGTTGGAGCTGGAGTGACAATTGGAAGCCAAATGAATCATATCAAGTGTGACCATTACAGGCCTGAAAATGATTCTTAATTAACCACTGATCCTCTGTGGTAGCAAGTTTCCAAAATCTGTGAATCCATAAGGGAACCCGCAAAAACGTACAAGTAGCAATTTACCTAATCTAATAGCTCTGCTGCGCGGCCTCTTTGACAACGCTTTATTTTCCTCTTGTTTCATGCTGGGTTAGAAGAGGTCCTCAGGATCCGATTGGGTCTGGTGAGACCATTGAGAGGACAGTATTGCCTCACACACCTTACAGGACAACTAAACTTGTGCAGGTCCTTACCCATACATTTATTCCCTCCTTCCACTTCGTTTTTTTCCAGTATTTCCCTTTGAACTGCAGTATCGTGTGCAAGTTATTTATTATTGTAAAAGTGCACGGGTAGCCTTTTGCTTTTAACACTAATGAAGGTGGTTATTTCTTATCCAGAGCACTAATTCCATCGTAGCGTTGGCCATGTTAGCTGTGATCTGTAGCTCACGTGTTAGTATTTTGAGGGGAAAGTAATTCATTCTTCTGTGCTCTTTAACAGGCATGTCCAGGCATCCTCCAGCTCCTGATCTCCCTACCTTCTATCCCTTGTCTCCAGGGGGGGTTGGACAGATAACACCACCTCTTGGCTGGTAAGATCTTTTAGATTCTTTTCAGACAAAGGTGCACATTCACACCATTCGCTGTTGTTGAATGAATTGCAGCATTTACAAAATACGAATGTCGCTGCAGTGAGAAATTACTATGTTATTTTAGTTGAAAAGATCAAAAAATGTTGATCTTTTAAATGAATCTGGTTTTTGAACACGTACAGAAATTGAAGTGTGCAGCTTTCACTTTGAAGTCTATGTATTTCTTATGGCTCAGATTTGTGGCTCTTGGCATTTGGAAAGATAGCAGAAAACAGTTCTCAAGGAATTAAATGTAAATTTTTAATAAACAAAATTGCAATTACTGAGGGGAGGGGAGGTAAGAAGGAACTTTGAAGTGTGTGTGTGTAGGGGGGGGAAATCTTGAAACTGCACCAAAATGGCCAACAAACTTCGTAGTCTGCTGCTTTTCACAGTTTCTGTATGGAGAGGAGCCTCCATCATGGGGAGATTTTGCTGCTCTTGCCGATACTAGCCCTCTCAGGGTCTCTGTCTGTCATTCAGGGTGTCATTTTCCTCTTGGAGGGAATGCGTATTTTGAGAAGAGTCGATTTGGCAGGATGCTTCATATCTGCTTGGAGTAGATAGGTACTTGCCCTCAAATCTGTTGGAGCAAGGAATAAGGAAACTCAGCAACAATTTCAGCGTTTTAGAATCTGTATCTTGGCTAATCTGTGCCCATGCAACAAGCAATGCAGATTATTTTTTTTATTGTTTATGAGAGGGAAACATGACCCAGATGACAACAGGCATAGAAAATAGGGAGCAGAAGATGGTGAAATGCTATATTGCTGGCAAATCTTTCCAGAAGTGCCACATGCCTTTTTGGAACAAATTATTATTGGATACCAAACTAAAATATGGAAGCATCTGACTCTTCTTTTTTTCCTTTTCCCCCCTCTCCTCCCCATTCATTGCTGCTCGGCTGACTCCCCACCTCCACCACCATCAGGCAGTTCCTGGCATTCGTTTTCCAGATGTAGTCAATCATTTCTTTTGAATGGCTTCTCAGTGCGGAGGCTGGGGGGGAGGGAAGAGGGAAAAGAGAAAGAAGAGGAGAGACAAGGTCCAATCTTACAAGACTTGGGGATGTGTTCATCAGCAGCGCTCACTGACAGCAGGACACACTGAGCCATCCCTTATGCTGTAAGGGCTTCCAGCTGCCTTCTGTGTAGTAGCACTACTGAGGCTTCCTTCACCTTTTTTTTTTTCCCCTTCCCTTTGAGCACTCACTGCTCATTTCCAGTAATGTGCTCCAATTGTGTAACCTGTATCCTGAACCATACAAAGGCCAGCATCTTCTTTTTTTTTTTTT